>JACEGR010005092.1:0-77783 GCA_014170235.1 Listronotus bonariensis | reverse complement strand
AGCGGCAGTGTGTCTTAAGAATTTGAATGCACCACAAGCTCTGTTTTAATTCTCTCTAAGATTTTACGATATCGTAATTCACTCTATTGACCACAGTGTCAAATTAATATTTCGACAAAAATTAAGAAATTTATTTTGGTCTTCTCTTTTAATTGCATAAAGTTGCAAATTACTCTAACCAAATAAATCAAATTTTTGGTTTTCTCTCTAAATTTGCATTACTGCAAATTAAAAACTCCGATCAAAGAAATAAGTATTTGATCTTCTCTCTTAAGTTGCATAGTGTGGCAAAATTAATGAATTACATAAAAACCATAAGGTGTACTTCATTTTCCAAAACTCTTTAAGTAAAAAGTGAAACAAATAACAAGTTTAAAAATACGAAAAGTGACAAATAGTTATGAAGAAATAAATGAAAAGGAAGCTTCGTTTACCCTGGTTTTGTACTCTTAAGTTTATAAAATAATTTTATACACTGCTCAAAAACTGTAAGTACTCTTTAATTATATTGAAATCACTGTTTTTTGGTAATTCTTTCCTGTTTTATAAAATCAATAGACCTGCTCTAAAATTTAGTGATGCTAAATTTTAAAACAAAGTGAAATTTAAATAATTTCTGTGGACTAACTCAGTTTGTTAAATCAAAGTGCTTGCGCTAGAAAAAAGGCAAAAGTAAACAAACGTTTAATTTTAGTCATTTTCTAGTTTAGATTAAAAACATTTGTATTTTTTTTCGTAATAATTGTAGAATTTATTTTAGATAAATTACTAGTTTTTAAAGAACTTATTAATAATTTTAAATGATAATTAAAGAAAATCATTTGACCTTTTGTCAGGTAACTAGTAGTTAGTAAGTACCCAATATATACCCTCATTTTTTGTGTGGATAATAAATTGTTTTTAGTTCTGGATAAGTGTCAGATTTTGTGGGTTTTATTGTGAATCCTACCACCCTTTTTGGATTATTCCATATATCGCAGATGATTAGCTAGCAGTAACGGTTAGCCCTCAGTTGTGCTTTATGCTTGACATAGATTCAAGTGCAAACGCTACACCCAGTTTAGTGTCTATCTTCAACCGTTTGTGACAAAAACTACTCTTACACAAGCTGCCAGATTTTTTGGTATGTCATTACTGGGATTAGGTACTTAATACGTTCTAAAGAACAGTTGCCAGATGTTGGGTATATCGGTATACCGCTCTCAAATCATAAAATGACCCCAGCAAGGGGAACTCTTAACGCGTGGTCGAGTTTGCGCAATATCAAAAATCCTTGGCTGACGTTGTGCTGGTCGGCCATATTTCAGCAGAACCGGCGTTAGCGTTATTTCTGTCCTGTGTGTTCGGTGTTCTCTTTGAATTATTTTAGTGCCATAACGCGTTTTGATAACTTTTTCTTGTTTTGTGGAGTGTGTGATAAATTTAACCTTCGATTTAACCTTATTGACAATTTAGTTTTTGTAAAAATACTAAAAATGTCTGTAAACAATAGGGGTTGTATGGTGCTGTTTTGCAAAAGCCGTGGTGTAATACCAGGCATTTCGTATTTCACGTAAGTAAAATATGTTTTATCTATTTATAAATATATTTTATTAAATATTTATTGTGTTACCACTAGTAAAACATTTGTGTGTAACCCACATACATATATAGTTTAACCCAAAAGTAGTTAAAAGTTTCGACTTGTTAAAAAGAATAATAATATCAAAAACATACTTTATTGTTATATTTGTTTGTAAAGTTTAAGGGCCTTTAGAATAAAATTGAATCGAGAAAGCTTTATTAAGTGAAAAATACAAAATTCTTATTGGTAATGCGGTTGGGTGCACCTGAATTTTAAAAATAAACCATTAAAAACAGCAACATAAATTTAGCTTAAAAACAATGATATAAGTATTTATAATATGTTATCACAGATGATGAATATAGGCTACTAAACGCTACCAAAAAAAAAAATTATGTAAACATGCAAAGTAAGAAAAACCTTAATAGGAGCATGTTTTGTGTAGACATTAGGTACCTAGATCATAAACTTTTGGTTTAATATTCTCTTTATGTATACCTACTTTGGCCACTATAAATTGATAACGAATACCTCGTAAGTATTTTCAGTTACTGTAGTTTTAAACCAATAAAATAAAGTTTTTATTGTAACTAAGGTTACTGACTGTTTGAACCATGAAATACATTTTGTTTTCAGGTGTTCTACTTAATTTATAGTTAACAGAGTAATATTTTAAAGAGGGTCATTACATAGTCTGCCTAATGTATATTATTTATCTTTTAGTTTAACACCTGCAATGCGTGACACGTGGTTAAGGGCTTTAAGGCGGAATCCTGATGTAGAACATCCAAGTGCTTATAATTGCATATGATAAAAGAAGGATTTTTAAACAGGGTGCCATTCCTTCGAGACAATTGTGTTTACGAAGACCTCTTAGCATTCCTCAACAGTATGATATGAACAAACCTTGGTAAGAACTTAAATTTTTTTAACTTATTTTTGTCAACTTTTTTAAATTATAAAGATGTGTGTGTTTGAGCTCTGTGTTTATTGGCTGTCCTGGTAAGGGTTCATAGTTTCTGTAAACATACATTCTATTTTTGTTTTTTATAGTTTCAAATGTGGAAATAGTGCCTAAAAACTTAGTAAACATTATAATTTAACTAAGACCAAAAGTTTCTTCCAAATATCATGTCTTTTAAATCCTTAAATCTAAATGTTTTAGTTGTCATTTAACATTTTTTTATACATATTGTAACATCCTTACAATAGAATTTTAAATTGCATTTTTACACCGTAGTCATGTGACATAAAAGCTTATTGTAATGCTTTATTGTTTTAAAGTTGTTTCTTTTTAACTGAGTTAAATAGATTGTAATAAACACTATGACTAAGTAAAATGAAAAAGTTAGGTATTTGAAAATATACAATGTGGATGTACATAGCCCCCCGCTCTTAACTTTTGTACCCTAATTTTTTTCTTTATAAAATTTGGGCATGACTAATAAGATATAAACTACTATTTGACGTTAAAATGATAGTTGCAACAATCAAGATGGCGGATGGGCGCCATCTTACGAAAAAAAAATTAAATAAAGGGGGTCTTGTGGAACATCATTTTAAAGCTCCTGACAAGTACTTTACAACCCTAGAATATGAAGTCAATACCTTCACGGTATCTACAAAATGGTGGTACTTTAAAATTACCAAAATACCTCATTTGGATGGCCATATTTCCAAACTAATAGAGTTAGATATACTTAATGTGGCTCTTTAAAAGATCCTTTTAATGGTAATACTAATAATATTATACAGGGTAGGACAAAAAGTTGATATTTTTTTATAAAAGCGCCCTGCAAAAAGAACTTTAAAAGAGCTTTAAGAAAATACAACATTAGGTACATCTGGCTTTATTAGTTTCGGAAATATGGCCATCCAAATCAGGTATTTAGGTAATTTATAAAGTACCGCCATTTTAGGTAAAGATATTGACTTTATATTCTAGGGTTATTAAGTACTCGTCAAGAGTTTTAAAATGATGTGCTACAAGACCCCCTTTCCATTTAATTCTTTTTCTTCAAGATGGCGCCCACCTTGATTGTTGCAACTATCATTTTAACGCCAAAAAGTAGTTTATATCCTCCCATTAGCCATAGCCAAATTTTATAAAGTAAAATTTAGGGTACAAAAATTAGCAGGGGGAAGACTATTTATGTCCACACTGTATACAACTACACCCAGGACTCCAGGACCACATATCGTCGGTGCGCGTCTCAAATCTGATATGTGACATGCTTATCCTGTGGCACATACCAGGTTTGGCATTTGCACCAATGATATAGATTTGGAGGTATGTAAAAGATAAAAAGGGTTTAGGGTACTTATTTACATTTACATACTTAAGATAACCTTAAAACCTTGATTACTACTAAAAATTATATAACCTGTGGTAGGTTTGCTGCAGCATGCTTTGTTTTTATTGGTGAACTGTTTCTTAGACTTTAAAGGTAAAGAAAGGTAAACTGTATAAAGATAAAATTATATAAAAACTTTTTTTTAGTGGTCAGCAAGGAGATATTGCTAAAACCTCATGAAGTGTTGTCACAGAACAACCTTATTCTTTGCCTTCTACTTCTGATTCATGTCTTATTACTCAAGAATTAGAATGCTTCGAGGTTGAAAAGAAAACATATTTTATGGATTAAGAAGTTCCTACTGATAATAAGGAAAATAATGCATCCTCAAACTTGTAAGTATTTGTTAAAATCATTGTAACTGTAACGAAAATATGTAAAAGGTGCGTTTTTTTTATACAGCTTGTCTATCTAAGTTTGCACCAAATGTGTAACAGTTTGATTTTGTCATTAGGAATACATTTGGTTGTTCCCATCATAGAGTTTTATATCAAGAATTTTCACCCACCTGTATCATTGTTTATTTTGGGTATGAAGTGTCATTGCTAAGTTATTTTATTTTGTAAAACCTTTCATCAAATATCAGAATCTTAAACCAGTTTTTTTATCTCCGGTTTAACCTTTCGAATGATAGATTTTTAGTGTTATTCTTTATAAAAAGTTTTGCATAGTCTTAAACCTAAAATCCCATCATCAGATATATTTTTTTCAGTGGTATACGAGGTATGTCAAAAATAATTTTGCTGAAGAGGAAAGTACCCTTATTTTTCATAATATCGAAAAATATTTTTAAGAAAAGGTGTTTAGGATTAAAAATATCTTTCAAACGTGCAAATTGATTTATTTAAAATAAAAAAGTTATTTAACTTTTTTTTGCTTTAACAAGCGTGTCTGTGACTTTTTCTGTTTTGTCAATTCTTAAGCTTTCTTTACATATTACATTTCGAAATAAGTATGCCCTAATGTGCAAACTTAAATTTTTACCATTAAGGCATAAAAAATTGATAAAAAGTTTTATTGAAAATTAAAAAGCTTGCTTATTTAAATTTTATTTTATGTTCTAAACATCTTTTCTTTATAAATTTTTTAATAATTTAAAAATAAGGGTACTTTGCTCCTAAGCAAAATTTATGTTTTTTGACATACCTCGTATACCACTGCAAAACATATCATCAGAATATCTGATGATTGCACTTTAGGTTTTAGACCATGCAGAACTTTTATAGAGAATAACTTTTTGTCGTAAAATTAATAATAAAAAAGTTTTCCATATGGTGCGAACCTAAGTAGACACGCTGTATATTTTTAAACAACATTTAATAGGTCAGTGGTTTACTTTCAGATCAACTACATCTTCAAGTACAACTCTTTCTGCAGATTCACCTATAGCAGAATTAGAGAAAGGAAATTCCCTGAACCAAAATAGAATTCAAGAGCTTAAAAGAAAATTAAATAGTACATCAAGTTCTAGCAGTGATAGTGGTGGCTTTAAGGGTCCCACAAAAAGCAAGAAGAACTGTTAAAACACTTCATAATTACAGGTAACTTAAATAATTTTTATAAAAATATACCTAAAATATATATATATTTTTTAAATTTAAGTTACTTCAAGAAACTAACAAAAAAAAAACAGTTTTAAGGCAGCATTGGCCCAAGTAAACTTAGTAATGATTGTTAGATGTTGCTTTTTTAATCTACAAATTATGTATCTAACATGACTTTAAATGATATATAAAAGACAAAATAATGTGATATCTTAGGTATATTTGCCTATATTTTTAAAGGGGTTATACAGCGTGTTTTTGGAAGTTCTTACCAAATGGGAAACTATAATTATTAACTTAACGAAAAAATGTGCCTTTTTGCAAAAAGTCCTGCTTGATGAGAAAATACATTTCCATAAAAATGTAAAATGTATGTTAAATGTTGCTTAAAAAAGACAAATTAATATACAGGGTATTTCTTAACTACGGCACAAAACTTTAAAGGGTAATTTGTTATGTCATTTTATGAAGAAAAGTTTCTATTTAGATATGTCTGAGTTGCTTGTTTCTGAGATACAGGGTGTTAATTATTTTTTAAAAGTGTGTTTTTTTAAATATCTTAAATACGAAGCCAGATACCAAAAAATTTACAACACTAAACAGATGTATTTTTAGTTGCTTTATAGGAAAAATACATAAAAGCCAGTGACGTACATTCTTCTCTCAATAATATTTGCTGTTGTGCCCACTGTACGCCACTGGCTTTTTATGTAGTTTTTATATTTTTTTCCAATAAAGCAACTAAAAATATAACTTTTTAGTAAAGTACATTTTTTTGTATCTGGCTTCGTATTTAAGATATTTAAAAACAAACAGACCTTTTAAAAAATTTTAACGCCCTGTATCTCAGAAACGAAGCAACTCCGACATATGTTTATAAGAACTTTTCTTCATAAAATGACATATAAAATCACCCTTAAAGTTTGGTACTGTAGTTGGGAAATAATCTTTATTTTAATTTAAAAACAAGTCATTTTTAAGACACCCTGCACATCCAACCTTCAAATATTTTTGTGGAAAAGTATTTTCTCATTAAGCAGCATTTGGTAAGAACTTCCGAAGACATGCTGTATAGAGTCAGGACTCCCAAAAACATCAAATTTTCTAGAATTTTTTCCTGAAAAGGCCGTATCATATTAACAATATTATTTTTTATTTGTATTGCATTACTGGCCGATATACCTTTCAAAATAGCTGATACAGTATATAAACAGGGTGCCCCTAAAAAGTCTTTACAAAATGCTACCACAAATTCTTTGGGCCAAAATAAAATGATTTAACGCAATTTACCTTAGTCCAATAGTATTTTATAGGTCTTAGGCAAGGCGCGCTCTGCAATGGCAATCAAGTGAAGTGGCGGCGATGTAGTGAGCTAGTGGCAAATGCATTTTTTAAAGTCCACAAAAATTTAATATTTTGGATACAAGTGAAACCCAACTGACCCCACACAGTTGCCAAATACCATTCCAACGTCACTCTAATCATCGCTTCTGTATTTATGTACCCAGGTTTTAAATATTCTGACATCTGACACTGACACACTTTCTGGTCGCCACATCAGAAATCTATCCTCTCATATTTTTTAATTGTATCGTGCAAACAATCAACTTGTACCCCCTGTACAGACCTTTAAAGAAACCAAGGTGATCCAGATGAAGCATGAAGGAATATTTCTGTGTGGAATAAAACGTTTAATCTAATATATCTTAAAAACGGTTGCCCGTAGCGATATCAACAAGGTATTTCTTTTTTATTGAGAAAATATCAGAAAATAGAAATTCTGTACTAGACTTATAATATAAACAGGCAAAAAACGTTTTGGCAATTTCAACATAAACAAAGGACTGCAGGTGGTTCCCTTTTCATTTTACAACAAAATTATAAGTAGATTTTAATTCCCCACTCTAAAAACCTCTCAAAACCGAATTTTGTGGAAAATGTCAAATAATAAATAAAATATTTACACATAAATAGAATTAAATGGAAGCTTTGACACCCTGTAACTGGGAAACAATCATCTTTTCGACTAATGTAAATTGCGTTAACTCATATTTTGACACAAGGAGTTTGTGGTAGCATTTTGGGCAGATATTTTAGAGTATATACAGTGACCGGTAAAAAATTCACCACATATAAGAAATTGTTTAGCAAGTTTATTAGAGTGTTGTACAGGGTGTCCCATTTTGGTTGCAACAGCGTTGTATCTCAGTTATTATTAAAGATAGAAGATTGCGGTTTTTCCGAATCTGACCTACTTTTTGTGAAACAAAAGATGCCATAAACAAGGACGTCATAGCTCTCGTAGTTTTTGAGCTACGGGGTGATTTTAAAATTTTGCATTTTCAGGTACTCCTTGTATATCAGTTGGCTGATAACATATAAAAAAGGTAAAAACTGATTTTTATATATTTTTTTCGTAGAATGCAGTGGCGTAGTCAAATTTTTCCAAATATTATGCTAACAATAAATCAAGAAAAATATTTACAATTTAATATTGTTGCTCGTATAAGTAAACCCAGATTTATGTAACAAACTAAAAATCATAATTAAATGAAATATCAAAATCCAATTCTTAAATTCGTAACGTAAGCACCACTACAATAATTACGTCAATAAAAAAACTGTTAACTGATTTGTTTGCATGGCCTACTGCAAAATTTTGAATGTGAAATATGAATATTGGAAATTTTGTTGTTATTTATAAAAATAAACCCACAGTATTATATATTTTTGAAAAGCTTGTAAAAAGGCAAATTTATGTTTTTTTTTTCAAATATACAGGGCGTTTCATTTAAAAATACCCATCATTGGTCAGTATTGTCAAAACAATAATATATAGAAAAATTCTGACTACGCCACTGCATTCTACGTAAAAAGTTATATTAAAATCCGTTTTTACCTTTTTGATATGTTATCAGCGAACTGAGATACAAAGGGTACCTGAAAATACAAAATTTTTAAAATCGCCCTCTAGCTCTAGTAAGATTACTTGATGGCTTTGTTTATGGCATCTTTTGTTTTACAAAAAAGTAGCTCAGGTTCGCGATGACCGTAAGGTTCTATCTTTAATAATAACTGAGGTACCCCGCTGTTGCAATCAAAATGAGACACCTTGTACAGCATCAATTTACAATTTTTTTAAACTTAATTTTTTATCAATTTCTTAAAATGTTGGTTTATGAATTTACAACTATTTACCTCTACACTACAGACCTAAAACAATTGTATTTTAGGAAATTAAGAATTAAATAGTTGTCCCTCTAATGTCAAATAGTTTTAAAATTTTAAAAACTAAATAATTAACTCTTCGAATATTTTTTAGCAAAAATCCCAAATTCGTTGAAGAAAACTTCAGAAGAAAAGTCAGCTAAAATCAAAAAACATATGTTACGCAAAAGCTGAAGATAACAAGAAGATGGGTAAAACGACTATCTTTAAAAGTAACCAGTCTAAAACAAATCTTATTTTAACTTAAAAAAATATATATTAGATAATGAAGCTCTGTCTGTTTTGAAAAAAACATACTCTGGAATTCCTCTTATACTTCTAAAACGAGCACTTACAAATATAAGACTTTCTGAGAAAAATAAAAACAAAGTAAAGAGCCATTCCCCCAGAGTTAAGAAATTTTGTCTTAACCCTCCAGTTTTATTTATCAAAGGCATATAATTATGTCCGCAATGTATTTAATTTGGCTCTTCCTTCCCCTTCAACCATTAGAAGTTGGTTTAAAAACATTCAATTGTGAACCAGGTTTTTCTGACTGTTTATTTTTAGCATTAAAAAGAAAAGTTGAAGAAAATAATAATATCCAGAAACCAACCATTTGTGCCTTGATGCTCGACGAAATGGCAAATAGAGGTTAGTCGTTCCAGAATATGGGGATATGAAGATTTTTGGCACTGAAATTAGCAGTGATGGTATGAAATGTGCCACAGAAGCCCTTACTCTTATGGTTGTAGCAATTAATGATAGTTGGAAGATCCCTATTGCTAATTTTTTGATTTTTGCATTGGGGGTGTGGCAAAAGGCTTAAAAAAATGACAGGCGTTTTCCATGACCACAAGTACCTGCCAGGCGAACTGAAAGCTGTGGCTGATTTGGATGGCCATATTTTCAAAACTAATAAAGTTAGATGTACCTAATGTTGTGTTTTTTAAAGCTCCTTTAAGAATCTTTTTTTTCTGAAATAATGAGTGTTTCTATGACTTTTCAGTATTTTGACATTTTTTAAGCTTTCTTTACACATTTAAATTTTCATTGCTATCACATACAAAATTAGGAAAGAAACGTTTTTTCTTGTAAATGAACAAATTTGCATATTTGAAAGTAATTTATAGTCCAAACATTTTTTTCTTTATAAAAATGTTTGGTATTGTCAAAAATAATGGCACTTTCCTCTTGAGCAAAATTTATATTTTTGAGATAACTCGTATACATACTGAAAATAATTATTTTCTGATGGTTAAATTTTTGGATTTTAGACCATGAGAACTTTTTATGAAGAATTAATTTTTTTACGTAAAATTAATAATAACCTAAGTACCCACACTGTATATGTACAGGTTTAATTTTAGTTTTATTATGTAAAAAGTTGTTCAGTTTTTTAAAATTATTTTATGCTTTATTGTATCATGCATATTGTAACGATATTGTTAATAAATTGCCTATAAAACAAATGTGGTGTATTAATTCATATTGTGTGTGTATCCTAATCCAAACTTTTTTATAAATATTTTTTTAGGTAAGGTCATTTATCAATAATATCTTTTAAAAACAGATTAGTTCTATTTCCAACTCTAAACTCTACCAGACATAATCATATGTACTTCACAAAATTCTAGTTCAAAAAAGGTAACAAACCAGCATTGAGGCAAGAAATCAATAAAGTAATCTTTAAAGCCAGAGATCGTTTTACTAATCTCAAAAATAAATCTTTATTCAAATGGCAGTAATATTTCTACTTCCTTGTCAAAAAACTTGGGATTATTTTTTTTTTCATTGTCAAACCCAAATCTTACCTAATGCTATTGACCAAGTCGGGCATGATAAGCTTCGCTTAACAAACTTTCTTCCTAGTTTTTCACCCTGATTTTGTTCTTTACTAGGTTATCGCGGGCCCGGCTAGAGTATTGGCACCAATTCATATACTTATTGTTTGTTTTTTTATGAAATAACGATCTTCTGTCTATCCTGATTAACCTCATTTATAGTTTGCCAGACGATAGAACTCTTCATTTT
This sequence comes from Listronotus bonariensis, assembly GCA_014170235.1. NCBI lineage: Eukaryota > Metazoa > Arthropoda > Insecta > Coleoptera > Curculionidae > Listronotus > Listronotus bonariensis. The sequence goes on along the minus strand of JACEGR010005092.1, from coordinate 67,080 downwards.
AATATTCAGCCTCACAAGTCAGTCTGTTAGCCTGATTTGGGAGGCAAGCACCTTTGTTAAAACTCCCCTTACTAGCGGTTTTCAGTAAAGTAACATGAAATGGCACCTTTATGCAAACCTTTACAGTTCAACTGGACATGCCCAGAACTTCTTACTTTATTTATTTCTTTACACTTAGTACCTGAGGATGTGTAGCTTTCTGTCATATAGAGATCTTTTCTTCTAAGTCCTTAAATTGTGTTTCAAAAATGGCCCTGCCTGTTGTCGGCTTTATGGGGATATGTGTTACGAAAAGAAAAGAAACAAAATGTTAGTGTGGTTTATGACGGGTTTTGTTTGCAAATACTTTGTAAAAATATAGAAATTCTCAAAAATATTTACAAAAAATTAAAATAGTGAATTTCGAACTAAAACAAAAATTATATTAACTAACACACTACTTGAAAACCAGTTTTCTCTCCAAATACTATCAATTTTTAAGATTTTTAAACTCTACTATTTTATATAAAAAAAGAACATAATTTCAACAATATTTAGTCCTTTATTTTTAATTAAAGACAACTCAAAAAGCCTGAAACTCCAATAACAGGCAACTTTTACATTGATTGACTTCCTTATATTGTTTTTTTCTTCGCAGAAAAAACAACACAATCCCATAGAACCGATAGAAACCATCAAAAACCGCGTTTGGGGAAGCACAATGAAAACTGCGGTCTCTATATATTGTGCTTCTGACGCAGTATTTTGAAGATTTTCATCGGTTCTATGGGATTGTCTTGGTTTTTACGGAAGAGTTCACAACGAGCTTATTTTGTTACCAAGAAAAATTTATTGGGTCATTTAAATCTCTACTTAATTTATTTAATACAGCATAATTTTAAAGCCGGTCCTGTCTAGTAAATATTTACAAATTAAGTTTTGCGAACTGCGCAAGCGCTACCACGCGTTAGCAAGGCTCCAGTGCGTGAGTCAAAACAGCATGTTATTGCATGTAAGGCAGTTGTTGCTGAATCGTGAAAAATCGGTCAAGCTTCGGTGGACAACGCATAGAATTAAAATTGTTATTTCGTAAGACTAGTTTCATTGATTTGAAAACGGTTGGAGATTGTCACCATCCGAAACTTGTATTTATTAAAAATAAAAGACAATGTATGTCCCTGAAAGTGGTAATAATAAAAACAACAATATCTAGCACCTTCAACGAAAAATAATACAAATACCATAATGTCTAATATTGTTGTTTTCGCCTATTTTTTAAAGTAATTTGATAATTTAAGTTTAGTATTTTAAAAATTATTAAATTTAAAATAGTATACATATCTAAACATGCATTACCTTGTCGTCAGTCTTGTCACAAGTATTACAAATAAGTAAAGATTTAAGAAAAACAAATAATAAAATGAAAATATTCTTAAGTAAATAAATTACCAACACCATTTTAAACTATGGGATAATAGAATATAGCTATCTACACTTTTTATTTATAGAAATATTATAGCCCCTGGGCCATCAATAAAGTAGACTTCATGATAACAACACTTTTAAAACCTATTAAGGGGGTTCCTTTTGATGAGTCTACCACGAGTGCTAATATCGCCATATATGGAACTGGCGCTTTTATCCTTACGCCCCCTCAAACATGTCATTTCTGGGCCTTTAGGGTTTGTGATAAAAACACTCGTATTTTTGATTTTAACAAAAAGATTGTTTAAGATTAATTATAACCTATACAGACGCTATCGTCCGACAAAAAAGTAAGGCGTTCGCCCAGTCCGACACCCGAAACATGTCAGTTTTAAGCCTTATGGTTTCGTGACAGTAACACTTACCATTTTTAGCACAATGTTTAAACATCGCAAGCTAAAACATTGTGGTAAACTTGTCCGACAAAAAGTGACGCGTTCGCCCAGTCCGACATCCCAAACATGTCAATTTTAAGCCTTATGGTTTCGTGACTATAACTTGTCGGACAAAAGTATCATGTGTTTTATTAACAATTTCTTAAAGCAATTATGTTTATGTCCGAAAAAATATGGACGGTCCGACAAGTTATCCGGTCAATTTAAGCATAAAAATATGGATCAAATAACGCAAATTCCGACAAAGCCAAATTTTTAAAGAGACCTTGGGTTTACCGTTACCAATAAAGTGTCAAAAGTTGCCATCGATTTCATGTATGGTTTGACACTTATTTAAGGTCAGAGGTCAAAGTTTTAGGTTTTTGTGATTTTTTTCAAAAACTGTCAGTTTTATCGAAAAAATATTACAAAAACAAGTTGTAGATCTTAAAATTCACATTTCCACAAAAAATGAAAAATTTGGCGCTGTAACCTTAAAATTTTTTAAGGATTTTGTTGGTAAATCTTATGCTGCCGCCACACATTGAGCGAACTTGTAGCCGAATCATTTGTCGAAACATTTGGCAAACTGTTGGTAAATAATATATGAACTGTCAGTTGATTAAAAACTTGAGTTTTTTTCGTAATATCTAAAAAATACGATATACATATTGAAAATAAGGCTTGGATCGGAAAATTTGGAATTTTTAGGGCCCTATACACACTTTTACTCGAAACTATGCCCGATTAAAATATGAAATCAGCTAAATAAAGCTGAAAGTAACGTATTTCGTATGGAAATGAGTGTGTTAAAAGTTGGGCCAATCAAGGTGAATGCAGACGAACTACCCCGTACTCTAGCTTTTGCGTCACTTTTTTGTCGGACAAGTGTACTATGGTGTTTCACATGTAATTTTTAAACGTTATGTCGAAAATGGTAAGTGGTAAACGAAACCATAAGGCTTAAAATTGACATCTGTGGAATTTCGGACTGAGCGAACGCGTCACTTTTTTATCGGACAAGTTTACCACAATGTTTTAGCATGCGATGTTTCAACATTGTGCCAAAACTGGTAAGTGTGAGTGTCACGAAACCATAAGGCTTAAAACTAACATGTTTCGGGTGTCGGACTGGGTGAAAGCGTCACTTTTTTGCCGGAGGATAGCGTCCGTATAGGTTATAATACACAATCTTTTTGTTAAAATCAAAAATAAGAGATTTTTCATTACAAACCCTGAAGGCCCAGAAATGATATGTTTGAGGCGGGCGTCAAGATTATATATACTCATATCGCCATATATGGCGATATGAGTATTCGTAGTAGACTTGTCAAAAGGAATCCCTCTAAATAGGTTTTAAAAGTGTTGTTATCATGAAGTCTACTTCACTGATGGCCCAAGGACTATTAAATGGATAGACAGAATAGGGACAATTTTATTTATTCTGTGTTTATTTAGGCAGGTTTATTTATAAGTTATAACTGTCCTGTTAAATGAGTTCCTCTTGTTAATAAAACATAAATAGTAGCCTAAATTTTTAGTAATAAATTATTACTCTTTACCGATTTAAGAATAAAATTGGATAAAAAACTAAAACAAATATTTCTGTGATGTAAGCTAATTACAAAATTAAAGCTCAATGTACACATGAAAATTTACATATTTTTATTTTACTATTTTTATAAAGTTAAAATATTTAATCAAGCCAAATTCTATTGCATGGTATCTTTAGGGGTTAACATTTAAATAATTATATACCTGACCAAACAATTCAAGAGGATAGACTACACCAACGGTTGTTTGCTTTGCATCAAATAGGCACAATTGATTTGTAGTTGCAGGGTAAGTTATTGTTTGAATATTCCAGCAAACCATAAGGTGTATGATTGACTATGAAAACAAGGTGATATAGCAGACTGTTTGGCGCCTTGTGCTTAGGACAATTCTAATTAAAAGGTTAATAGGCAACAAAAACAGGTAAGTTTATAGATATTAAGTACAATTTTGTAAATTTTTTAAACATAAGTGTTTTAAACACTTAAATATGGGATTTAAATACAATTGTTTAAAAACAAAATAGTTAAAATCTATGACTATAAAATAATTAAAAAAATTGTGACTTAAAAAAAAGATCTATTCTTTATACAGAATTCTTTAAACCTAACATTTAACGTTAAGATCTTAAAAACCAAACAATATACAAATATGGTTAAATTGAGATTTTTTTCTCATAAAAACCCCTTTATATGTGCTTTTTATTATTGTATACTGGTCTTACAGACCAATATACCATTTATTTCTAACCTAAAATTATAATATTTACTACCAATTTATCTAATGATGTCCTTTTAGGTTTTGTCACTTTTTGGACTATTTTTTAATTATGAAAAATATAGTCTTACTTTGGCACCTATTTTTTTAAATAACTCAAATGGTTTAGCTCTGTAAAGTCAACGTACTAGCTCTGAGTTATCTAGGAGCTGAATGGCCTCAGACTTCACATGTTAGTGAAGTCGATCTTGATGTCTCTTTCGAACATCTTTATTTCCTTGTCTATAGTGTCCATCTTAAGATCCCCATGGATGTCACTATTTCTTATATATATATATCAGGGGACCTATTGAGATAAAATGCACATTTATGTGACTAGTAATATGATGTATAAAAAGGTTTTAACATTTTAAATAATTTCAGAAATATCCGAAAAAAAAAGAAATTAATTTTTTTTATCACATCCTGCCAAAATTATTGCGCATGCTCTGTTTTCTCCCTAAGCATCAATATAAAAATGCTTTAATTTGAATTACAATATTACTTTTATTGTTTAGGTTATTGAAAAAATAAAAAAAAGAATGTTAAAAAAGGTGAACCTATAACTTTGACGTAACCGTTATTATTTACTGTAAACAATACATCTTACAGGGTGATTAAAAGTTTTCAAAAAAAAAAAAATAATAATAATAATAATAATAATTTTTAATCTCCCTTTATGATAAGATGTTAAAAGAGAGTAATCACATTTGTGATGATAGGGCATCGAAAATAAGTAAGGGTATAAATTATTCGCAAATTAGATTACTGCCTTTTAACAGTACATCACACAGGGCGATTAAGAATTATTTATTTTTTCCAAAAACTTTTAATCACTCTGTAAAATGTATTGTTAATAGTAAATAACAACAGTTATGTCAAAATTATAGCTTCAGCTTTTTAACCATATTTATTTCATTCTGAAAGCGATGCCGCCAAGTACACAAAAAATAATAAAGAAAACAAACCTTTTCGAAAGCACATAGCCTCTGACAGAGCCTGATTACATATTTTTTGATAAATAAAAAAAAACATCCTCTTATTTCGTCTCTGGCGGGACATAAAACCTGTAACGCGTGGCGTAGTCGTCGGGTTGAATATTTTTTGCTGCAATAAATCATTGTTCACAAAAGAGTTCATTTGCATTATCATTTTTTGTGTACTTGGCGGCATCGCTTTTAAAATGAAATAAATATGCGTCTAGCTATAATTAAATGTTCACGCGAAGGCGTTGAGCCGTACGAGCTATTGGCACTATCGTGCATAATTATTATCAACACGTTGTCTGGGTTTTCCGTTTAAAATACGTTGGACGTAAAGGAAACACGGTGGGGAACTGTAAATAACTATTGTATTTGGTTATGACTTTTAAATACGTATACTCTTAAACGTACCGATTTGTTTGCTGCGCGAGACCGTAAAGTCCTAAAAAATGTTTCCAGCCACTGCAGCCTGACACATCCTATATCTTGTAACGTGGTAGAAAATTGTTCACAAAAGCAGTGGCCATATGTTTCTTTAAAAATATTTAGTATAGATCACGCTGGAAAATCACTAAAATAAAATTTAAAAAAAATGTTTAACATCAGATAATAATACCTCTGCATAATAGCTGCACACCAAATGTAATTAAATCTTTTAGGTTGGTATTACCTATATTAATGATCCTTTTCTTATAGACAAGCTTTCTTCTTTTGCTCATCGTCGAGCTTTAATAGTTAGGGATTCCTGGACCATTTTTCCTAATCATTACTTTCAAGCTAATTCTTTATAAGTAGCTTTATTTTGACGACCCGACCAACTTTTTTCCTTAAAACATTTTTGGTTGGTGGTGGCATACAGGGATAGCAGAGATTAAATTTTAAAATTTGAGAAATAATAAAAACCCGGATAACATACCACGTAATTTGTAGGACAATGTGGGTTATAAATTATATAAATATTATTTATTTAACAGAAAAAAACAGCTAGTTAGTCGTTATTTTTCACGACATCGTTAACCATACATGTTAGCAGAGGGGAAAACCTTACATTTTGTGGGACAATTTTCTTTCGGTTTATTTAAATAATTATCTTAAAAATTAACAAAAAAAATCCTGTTTGTAATACATTTTTGATATCTGTTAAATCAACATACTTAATTCCTGCTACCTCTGTAAGCTACCACCAACGAAAATTGTTATAAGGAAAAAAGTTAGGCGTGTCGTCAAAATGAAGCTACTTACGGAAAATTAGATTGTAAGTAATGACTTAAAAAATATAGTCTAGGGATCCCTAACTGTAACTACTATATTACCTTTGGTTACGTAAGTGGGTCATATTATTTTAAACATAGTTAAAACGACATTTTTTTTATTACAGACCTTGTAAAAAAATAGGACACAATACTAGATCCACATTAGCTCTAACAAAAGAAATTGCTAAAAATACCCGCTAAAATAATTTAAAATGAAATACATTACAGTGTTTAATTAATGAAACCCATTTTTAAATGACATGTTCCAACATTTTGCATTTTTTTAGCCCAGAATACATTACAAAAAACTCAAAGCATACATACAGCTAACCTGACACCTAATCCGCCAAAGCTCTTAATGAAATATCTTGTTTGTGTCATCATTTTGTTTTAAAAGAGTATGGCAAATTCTGGTTTGTTGTTGTTAATTTTAATTCATTTTTAAATGATGTTCGCATTTTTAAAAACAAAAAACTGGTCCAGTTTTTTGTTTTATAAATTCTAAATAATAAAACCATTAATTTTTAAGGATTATTTATATATAAGCGTGCAACAAATGTTTTTCTTTTTTTTAATTTTTATATTACCCTAAAAAATTTAACCAAAACCTTGTGCACTTTTAATAAAATATTTTTTTGTGCGCACTATAATTAATACAATATTTGCCATGGTAAAAAGTCGATTTTCTTAAACAATAAAATTCTAAATACTGGATTGAGTTGTCCGTTACTTTGTGATAGTCCATTTTAAATTAAAATGAGACAAATTACTTTGTTTTCTATCACTATATTTATCAGCATTGTGACTGCAGTTTCGAAGCTTTGCTACATTTTCAAACTGAATATTCTAAACTACTTGAAACTTGTATATATATACACGTACAATTGGTTAACACATTTTTAATAATAGTGCCTATCCTAAATTTTAAAAAACTGTAAATAGTGGGCTGCTTCTCAGGTCGGTCTGGTCATTCAATAAATTTATTGAGGGGTTTTTATTGGCTTTGTAAATTTCAATAGACTCTAAAATATTAAGTTTTTTACTTTTTATATACCGCACCGAAATCTCAAAAATAAATACGGACATATGTTGAAGGAATTTTTTTTTCTTAAAAAGACAAAAAAAAGCAACATTTAAAATTTTGTACCCTTGTACACTTTGTATTTTTGGAAAACAAAAAATTATAATTAAAAAAATATTTTTGCTGTAGACTCGCCACTCAGCACCCAGGTCTGCAGTTCCGTGTTGGGATATAATAGAACAAGTATGTGACAAGTTGCCAGCCTGCCTTTAATACCTACCCCAAATTTGGTACCAGCTCCTCTGCTAATAGATTCAAAGTTAAATTTGACCCCAGGTATCATATATGATACCTTGGAATTATATTTTTTCCAGACGCTCTGCACCTATTAGCGGCTTGTTTCCGATGGTATCATATATGATACCATATGATGCACGTGATACGAATATGCCTTTAGATCCAAATAAAAGTAAGTACTTGTTTTTTTGCTGTTTAATGTTATATTTTTGTTAAAAGGGTGCTATAGAACATGCATGAGATATAGTTTTAGTTTTGAATACTATAATTATGCCTCAAATGATGGTTTTAGTACACGTATCGTTGATGATATGTTGGATCTCACCCACTACAAGAATAATTTTGTATGTGAATACATAAAATAATATTTAGGTGGTTATTTCCAAAGCAAGAAACATATTTCGGTATTTCCTGAGATATTTTCTCATTTTAGAGCCATTGACCTCCTTGGAACTTGAATATCTGGCCCTCAACCTAGACCTGGATCAGTCGGACATCAATGATCTGTCTTCGGAGAGTGGGGATGAGGGGGACTTACGATCGCAAGATGTGGACCCGGATCCAGATTACATAGATGATATGGATAGCATAGAAAATACGAGCGATTCTTCCGATGACGAGCCTCTTGCCCACTATTTACCAGATTTTCAAAGAGGATGGTCACGTACTCGACAATTTGAACCATGTCAATTCAATTTTCAAGACGAGAATATTCACACTAAATTAATGCAACCCGTTGAATACCTTAATAAATACATTCCAGATAAATTCTTCGAGGACGTTGCTCTTTTCACAAATATGCGCGAAGTTGCTGAGAAAGGTCGTTCTCTTGAAACTTCCGAATATGAAATACGTGCATTTTTTGGAACATCTATGCTAATTGGCATCTATGGTTTACCAAGGATTAGGATGTACTGGGCGCGAAGCACAAGAGTACCTATTATTTCAGATACTATTTCCAGAAATCGGTATTTCGTACTGCGATCACGCTTAAAGCTTGTAGAAGATCAGAAAGTTTCGAAAGAAGAAAGATTATTGGACAGGTTCTGGAAAGTAAGGCCTATTTTGGATATGGTGCAAACAGGATGTCGCCAAAATAAAAGAACTAGAGGTGTGTCAATAGACGCACAAATGATTCCTTTTCATGGGCAAGTCAAAACGCGATAATTTGTTAGGGGTAAACCCAATCCTGTAGGATTAAAGAATTTCGTTATGACAACGCCAAAAGGAGTCCCATTGGATTTTCATCTTTATGAAGGAAAAGGATCGTCAGTGGAATCGTCCTTATTAAAAACGTCCGAGAAACTTGATGTAGGTGGCAGAATGGTACTGAAACTCACGGATACCCTGCCAATAGGAGTTTCAGTCTACACCGACCGATACTTTACCTCGATTCCGTTGATTGACGTCCTCTTATCGAGACAAATAACTCTTGCCGGTACAATAATGGCTTCTAGGATTCCAAAATAAGCAATTCATTTAAACGATAATCAAATAAAAAAATCAGGCCGTGGTACACATGATGCGCTAATTAGAGGGGATGGAAAGATTATTCTAACTAAATGGCTCGATTCGAGGCCAGTGCATCTCGCATCCTCTTGCACTGGCATTGAACCTTTAGGAAATTGTACAAGATGGTCAAAGACTGAAAATAAGTATATTAAAATCAACCAACCAGCAATTGTAGCTGATTACAATGAGAACATGAGAGGCGTTGATTTATTAGACAGGGTTATTGGAAAATACGCAATGCGTGGACGTACCAAAAGTGGACAATACGAACAATCTATCATTTTTTCGATTTCGCAGTAGCTGCATGTTGGTTGGAGTACCGCCAGAATGCCATTGCTGAAGGCTTGAGAAGGAAAGATATTTTAGATTATCTTGATTTTAAGTTATCCATTGCCAAATCATTGGTTTTCACCGAGAAACCCCAAGATGATTCTGAACAGAGTGAATCTGATGAAAAAGATGCACCACCTCGGAAACAAAGGAAAGTTCAGCCTATTCCAGATAGGAGAGTCAGGACCAAGGGTAACAATCACCTGCCAATCTTTACTAATCAAGAACAAAAGTCGAGATCAAAATGTCGTTTTGCAAAATGTGGAAAATTAATGTTTGTCAAATGTGAATCTTGCAATATTTACCTTTGCTGTACTGTCGAAAGAAACTGTTTCGCTCTTTTCCATAAATAAAGTTTTCTTATGCCTGTTGTTTTTGTATGCCTTTAGACCCAAGGTATCAAATGTGATACCTGATTTTTTTACGAAAAAAACAAAAAAATATTTTTTTCATACATAATTGTTTTATTTAGTCAAAGTGCCTTGTAAAAAGCAAGTTTGATGATCAAATATGTTTCCCCTAACCGTGGGTCTGAGGAGGATAATCCATATTTCTTTAATAGTTATAAATTATTGTTGTATTACAAGGAAAAATAATTATACACTTTTAACTAAAACGACAAAATAAAACCTAATTTGCAAGAGACATTTTTTCTCTTTTTTCAATACCATAAAAAACTGTTTATTGCAATAAATATATTAAATTGAAGTTATGCTCTATATTGGTTTGGCGGATTCATTTACTGGATGGTCTTTTTGTTGGGTACATGCATGGAAATAATGGGACCGCTTCGGTCCTGGTCTCGAGGTATACGAGCTTACCCTGTTCAGCCCTATTGACCTCTATAAACTGGCCGGTCGCCTGAAACAAGATAATAAAAAAACACCCCAAAACTCAAAACATTCTAATTAAAACGACGTTTTGGTGGCAAGTCTGTCACCGTTGTTAAGTTAAAATTAAGTTAAAAAATTAAATTTAAAAGTAACTTATGTTTAAATTAAAAATTATTTAAATTTTAGGCTTTTTACTCTTTACCATCACAGGTTACTTAATATAACGAAATCTAACATACACTAAAGTATATTTTTTATTATCAACTATATCTCTATAATTATCTAAAGTTTCAATGTCGGTTGGTATAAGTTAGAAAGGTATTAGGAAATGGTTTGCAGAGTTAGAACAAAGTTTCTTTATTGAAAAAGATTACATCTAATCCTATACGAAGGAAACTTTTAGGCCCTGATTTTAGGATTGATCCTTTAAACATTTTAATAAAAAATATATAATAAAATATACAGTGCATTTCTTTAATAACTCTGCCTTTTATTTTTGAAACGGATCAATTTAAAACAATAAAACTATAGGATATAAGTTGAAACATAAATACTATATTTCAAAGTAAAGGTGACATATAAAATGGAAAGGGGGCTCTTGTGACACACCATTTTAAAGCTTCTGACGAGTACTTTATAACCCTGGATTGCCCTAGAATATAAAGTCAATATCTTTACCTACTATAAAATAGCGATACTTTAAAAATTACCTAATTACCTAATTTAAATGGTCATATTTCCGAAACTTAACAATTAGATGTACGTTATGTGTCATTTTCCTAAAGCTCTTTTAAAGATCCTTTTAATGGTCATACTGGTAATATACAGAGTAGGATAAAAATTAATATTTTTTAATTAAGCACCCTGTATATTATGTTACCATTAAAAATGTCGTAAAAAACGCTTTAAAAAATACGACTTTACATACGTCTTACTTTATTACTTTTATTCGAGTCAATAAAGTTTTAAAACAGGCAATCGTAGATAGTCCTCATATAATGGAGTATGTCGATTATAAATATAAGACTATAAGTTTTTACGCAATATTTTAATAGGTCGTGGCTTAAGGTACAAAAACTTAATAAAAATGGTTACGATGAAAAACAATATTGTAATAGGTCGTGGCTTAAGGTACAAAAACTTATTAAAAAAGGTTACGATGAAAACTCCTCGCTGATGATCAAAAAGAAAAAAATATGTTTTTTTATGTTTGTCTCGTTAGACAGATCACAAATTAGCAAATTTTAACTAATTTTATTACATAAATTAGTTTGACAAAAGACATGTTTTCCAGATTCTGTTAGGATAAGAAACAAATAACTAAAGATGTGTGTGGCCCCAATGTAAAAGCAGTGTTTGGGGTCAGGTTTATAAAGTTTGGCAAAAAAGTTGAATAACGTACAGCGGTAATGAACGAGGACTACACAGCACACTTTTGACTTTATTCGTACTTTATAAAAAAATAAATAACCACTTTACATCATTTATTTCTGCTCAATCCAAAATATTAATTAAAAACAACTTAGCATCAGTTGGTGCTTTTAATAATTGCGTATTTTAAATTAAAAAAAAAAAAAAACATTTATTTTAGGCAAGTTTTGATCGAAAAAATGTTGCTTTTCCATGCTATCGTTATTTAAAAAATTGATACTGGGGCCTGTTTAACCTTTGGCGGTAGTGCTATTTAGATAATTTAAAAAATTAGACAATTTAAAATTTTAAAATTTGTAGTTGGTTAAAATACGGAGACCTAAAAACATTTTTTAGCTTTATTTTTTGGTTGTCTAAACGACACTATAATATAGTTAATGTGTCACAGGTGTCCGTATAAATCATAGATATCCAACATTTAAATCCGCAGTGGCAAAACCATTTTTTGAATTTTTACGACCACGCGCAGTAAACAAAACAACACCGGCACACCGTGTTCCCCGTCCACGGTCTGGCCGTGACGGTCACTAGCTACCGTACTCCGAACGAAAAACCCAGACAAGCGTCGATAAATTCTTTTCGATAATGCGGATAGTCGGTTTAGCGCCTGCGCGTCAAACCTCGGGGATGGGTGGTATTCAAGCGCATAAACACATTTTTTCGCCCATGAAGAGTAACTCTTGTTTCGCGCAGGTATTAACATTGGCAATCCATCCAGATAAGTGGTATAAATCTGATGGCTGTGTTTGAATCTTACTTCATTGCTCTGATCATTTAGAATGGTTTATCTAAATTCGTAATAGTATTTTTTCTTTTATTTTGACACGTTAACAAACAGATTTGCTGTCGATTTTATACCGTCTACTGGAAAGCAAAATTTTTTGGAATTATTAATGTAATAACAATCAGAAAGATGGACAAACGGCCCTTAGTGTTTTGTACCTATTGCCATTGAGTATCAATTTTTTAAAATTTAAAACTGCAGTAAACGTGCGGACAGTGTTTTGTTTTTTTTTTTAATGTAAAGCAGGACTTTATAGAGCCTTGGCAAGTAATGAAATTGCCTCCCTAATAATAACACTTTAAAACCTTTAGGGGTTTCCTTTGGCAAATCCACCACGAATATTCATACCGCCGTTTCTGGAAGCGGCGCTTTAACCCAGCCTGTCAACGTCAAATGCTTCGGGTGTCAGACTGGGCAAACCCGTCACTTTTTTATCGGACAAGATTACCACAATGTTTTACATGCAATTTTTAAACATTGTACTAAAAATTGTAAGGATTACAGTTACAAAACCCGCACAATGCGATACCCAAAACATGTCCATGGGTCCTATGGTTTCGTGACTGTAACACTTACTCAATGTTTAAAAATTGCATGTAACACATTGCATGATAAAAAAAGTGACGCGTTTGCCCAGTCCGACACACAAAACATTTGGCATTAACAGGCTGGGTTAAAGCGCCTCTTCCACATATGGCGGAATGAATATTCGTGGTGGACTCGTCCAAAGGCACCCCCCAAAAAATTTTTAAAAGTGTTATTATCATGAAGTCAATTTTGTTACAGGCACAGGGACTATTTAATAAAAAAACCAACATTACATGCTTTATTACATTTGAATAAATTACTTACAGAACAGTCACCTTTAGTTTGTCCACATACCTAATAAACATTTTGTATTGGTAAACTTTCACCCTGACGTATAAAAACCACTTTTACAGGATTACTGATTATATAATAATACTAGATAACAATAACGGGACTTAAACGTGTTTAATCAATTTGACATCAACCTGACTTTGCTTAAAGCCTCTTAAGGGGAGAAAAAAGAATTACTTTTAATCCCTTTATACTTCTTTTATACTACTTTCTACCCTACTTTTGTATAAAGAAATATCTTAATAACGGAAAAAATATATTTGAGACTAAAAATGTGACTCAAAAAGCCATTTCAATAAGAACATAATAGCATTTTGTGGATTTACTTTCGAATGAATTATTTTTTCTGTACCGGTTTTGTCAAAATAAAAAAACAAAAAAAATACGGAAGTAAAAACGAAAAATGTATTGAAGCAAAATAAAGATTTTTTTGTTAAAATTAATTAAACGCAAAATAAATTCTGCTGTAAATATAAAAGATTAAAATATTAGCAGGTAAAATTTAATTTATTGGTTGGTTTAAGGCGTGGTTGTTCATTGTTACTGTAGTTTACTTTTCAGGTTTTGCACATTTCTGCCAATATGTTAATGTGAAAGAGGATTCCCTCTACAATGCGTGTTTAAAGTCAGGAGCCTTACTCTTAACTTTTGAATTGTTCGGTATTAATTCATAAAAATTTAAGGACTCCGGAAAGACAATATAAACCACATTTTAGGCAAGAAATGACAAATATAAATGTCAAAGTTAAATTTGGACGCCCTTTTGAAACAAAGAAGTAAATGGAAAATGGGGTCTTGTGTTTAATCATTTTTAAGCTCCTTACGAGTACTTTAACCCAAGAACAACAAGTTAATATTTTTACCTACTTCAAAATGGTAGTCAACAATAATATTGGATTATGATAAAATATTTTTTAACCGAAAGCCCTTGACCTATGTTTAGGTGTTGCAAATTTCTCTGTATAGTAAGTAAATTTTTAATATAATCTTAAATAAATTATTTTATAATAAATAATTCATTAATTTATTTTTTTAAGTAACCTTAACTTTTATTATGTTCTGCAAGGGCAGAATAGTGCTTCATAATATATAAAAGGTTTAATTTTCTTAAAAGTTTTATTAAATATATTTATTCTGGAAAAAAAATATTGGTTTAAACTTTAATAATTACCTAGATAACTAAATTTAATAGCCATGTTCCCAAAACAAATAAAGTTATATGCACTTTGTGTGCTATTTTCCAATAGGTCTTTAAAGGCGGATTTCCACCAAACGGTCAAAACCACAACAAAACAGCAACTGTGTCGATTGCGACAAAACCAAAACTTTTGTTGTCAAAATAGGAAACATTTTGAATACTTTGTGTAGCAAGTTCGTGTTTTCGTCAATAACGAAAAGTTTCATGGCCAGGTAGAAAGTTCAAAAGGCTGTTTTCGTATATTGAAGTTCGCTATGTGGAAACGGTTGTAAACATTAGGCTTTTAAGACTTTTACTAGTAGCTTAAAATCTAGATATAGCATCTGGGTACTTTGTACTCTGTTTACAAATTTTGGTCCCACTACATTTAACAATTTCTCAAATTCGTGAGTTGACATTTTTACAAAATTATAAAAAGACATTTTCTACCAAATCTGCCCCAATTTTGTCCGTTTCACAATCTAGTCGTAAATGATTTTATTCAATGGGTATCGTGGTTTTTTTCGCTTTCGCTTCTTTTGCTCAAAATATTCGTTTATAAAAAAACCCGCACGCCATTACAAAAACATCGTCTAGAAAAGCCATGATGAAAACGGTTTATGTAGTGGAAACGAAAAATATATATTTTAAAACAAAATATGCGACAGATTAATTTTTTATTTGTTTGGTGGAATCCGAGTTTCAAGTTTGTTTTTCAAATTGCAATAAGTTTTTTGTGTTTGTTTTTCAAACTGAAACTAGTAGCAAGTGAGTTTGTATGGTGGAAATCCGCCTTTAAATATATGTTTAATTTCGATATTGGTGATAATGTACAGTGTAGGACAAAAATTATAGATTTTTTAAGGACGCACCCTGTATATAATATTATCAATAAATTCACATTTAAACGGCCTTGTAGAAAATACTACATTAAATATATATAACTTTATTAGTTTTGGCAATATGGCCATTTAAATCAGGTATTCAGGTAACTTTTTAAGTACCTGTCAGAAGTTTTAAAGTGACAACAAGACACTTCTATCCATTTTTTTAAATAGTGCTCAACTCTCAGTTGGACAATTATATTTGTCATTTACTGCTTGCACACATTTTCATGAAAAAATACAAAACGATTCAAAGTTAGAAGGGGGCTCCTGACCATACAGCACACGCACGGTATATATGATTCCATACAGACTGTATCTTTTCGTGTGTCAGTGCATTGAATAAGTTGTATTTTATGTGTGAGGCTGTTTCCTCCTCTTTTCCACAAAGTCTAACCACTATATATGCTTATTTTCTCCAAAGTGCCTTTTTAGATGACAGTAGCCTGTCCAAAGTCCTACTACTTAACTAAGTACGCCCCATATGCCCCATATGGAGGACCTCAACTGTCAGTTTTTTGTGTGTTGAAAGGTTTGTCTAGTGTCTTCTTCCCGTATCTTTGACGTGTGCCAACGATCTAGATGTTGTTGTTGTTACACCATCCACTACATCATTGGAACCTTTAAACCAATGACCCAGCTTTTGCTACCTATCTGCTTTTTATTGCCTTCTATTTCTAAATGAATTTAGAACAGAACCAAAACGAAGAGGAGTTATATCCTATTGTTTCAAATATATCTCTTTAAAATTTAGTTTAATATGTTTTTCCTAAAAAGCACAGCTTTTTTGAGACCTGGAGCCTTACACCCTTAGATATTTGCATCAAAACCAAAGCCATCATTGTCGACGAACAGCTCTTGGACGTAAGATCAGATTAGTATTTTCAGAAAGGCTCAAAGCGAGTTATCTTTAACTGGGCCAGTTTAACGCTGCATCAGGTAGAAATCTATACTAGACTGCAAAAACTGGATATTAAAGTAGGGGAGCCCACGATGCTAAATGGGGATTTTCTCGACAGTCATAAAGACCTATTGGGTTACAAAAATAAATAATAAGAATAAAAAAATGTTATATAACGTATACCTTTTCATCGGTGGGGGAAGGGGCTATAACTTTTAAAATATATCAAAAAATACTGGTATTTTTTCGGATTGTGAAAATCGTTCGGAACGTATCGGATTAATTATTTTTGTTATCCTTAAATTATTTTCCTTAAAATAAAAAAGAAATATACACGCTCGAGAATGTCATAATGATGTTTTTTTTAATAACTTTGTAGCTTTCTGCTTTCTTTTCGTCACTCTTAAAGTATCAGATTAGGGGAATATACACACTGTTTAGCTTGAGTTATGTCACACCCTGTCCACGAAACATGCAGACGACATTATTTTTTTATTTTAATTCCTTTTATTTGTAATATGCTTTATCATCAGTCGCCATCGAACCCTTGTATTAGAGTTAGTCAGAGTTTAGATTTTTAGCCTTTAACATATGTATTAGTAACAAGTATAATTTTTGTAATTTTAATTCAATAATTTTTTTTTAAAAGATAGTTACTGGTTGCCGTTAGTTAGTTAACTAGCGCAGTCGGTAGTTCCGCTAGTATTTTTTTGCATCGGGCAAAATCAATTTTCGTTTCTACGATTAGACTATTGGACGAACACAGTGACTTTTCCTTGTGAAGATGCTGCGTTTCGGCAGAGTGGCCTTTTCTTTAAATCAAAAATCCAATCCATCGAGGACTGTCCAATCACCCATCAACAGCAAAATCACGGGAATGGAACAAAATTGTCCGTTCCGCAAGACGTCTAGAGACGAGCAGACACATCGCTGGATTCTTTCAAGGCATCTTATAGTTCGGCAATGACCAGAATTCTCCTAGTTATGTAAGTGCAATTTCAATGTTAGCAGATGATTTCTTAAATACACTAAAAAATTTAAATATTAACATTAAACCTTTAACTGACTCTGACTCTACTTTCCAATCGCATACAGATAATAACAGATAGTTTAATTAATTTAATAGGTCAACAAAATTTTAAACCCAATAATTTAGGTGTCCAAAATTTGGGCAATAAACCTCAATTTAACTTTGAAATTTTTAAACAAGAAAATGTATTTTTTCAAGCGAAGAAACAGATTCAAATCTTAGTGATAGTAGTAATTTCGAATTAGGTAATTTAAATTTAGGTATAAAAAGTAATTTAAATATGACTAACGTATTTAAGCCAGAATATCTAAGTTGCGTTCCAACTTTTGATGGCAACCCAACCGAATAGATTTTTGGCAAGTTGTAATTCACTTATTACTAACTTTTACGATGCCACTAACCTAAAATGTTTCCAAAATAAATTTATTTTAAATTCATTAATAGGTAAATTACCAGGAAACTCCCGTTTGGTTGTAAATATTTAAAATGTTACGACGTGGGCTGCCCTTCAGGAAACCCTCTTTAGAAATTTGGAGATATTTTTTTTAACTAGAAAAACAAAATTAAGATTAGTCTCCTGGTCTTTACAGTATTATATTTTAATGTTGTTAAAGTTAATGTAAATTTGTGACAGTCACGTCACATTCCAAATTATGTGTCTCACTATAGGTTTAAAAATTGTATGACTTACCCAATTTAAATCATTTTATAAGGACTAAGTTTTTTTCTAATACTGCCACTACCAGTAATTATTGTCGATCTGTATCGATTTGTGCTTCTAATAGTCATGGATTTACCTGTAAATAAAATAAACTTATTAAGTAAAACTATATATTATACTTTGTTGTCTACTTTGGTTTGCATAATATAAAAACCTTTTTATTATTAATTTTATATATTATCTAATTGATAATTTCGGCTGTCCAAAGATATTTGTGCCTCCTTTCTGGAATGTTTATTAGACATAGACATTCTGTAGTTTAAATTAAATTTTAAAATTACTTTATAAACTGTTGCTTGTTAATATTATTTTAACTTTAAATGTTACCAGTTAATCTACCTTTTTGCTTTTTGTCCTTGTATGATGCAACATTTTTGGATATTAAGATACGTATCCACTAGAGCAACAATAAGATGCTTTTTTATAATGTTGCTTTGTGTTTTAACAGTGGGAACAAATATCAACATGTTTCAACTTTTTGTTTCTACTTAGAGTATTTTACTCTTTAGCGTCTGCACTTTGCGAAGAATAGAATGCCATCACCGCAGCAAAAACTAAATTTGTTCCAACTTGTTTCGACTTTTCGTTTGATCGTAGGGAAAGTGGGGTGGATTCATACAAGGGACACCTACATACATTGAGTTTATCTGAAGTTAGACACGAAGTAAAATAGTAACGTAAGTGGGTGTGCACAGTTTTTATGTATGTTTACAGACTAGTGAAGTTTCAGAATTTTCGGTGCGGTAAGATCGAGTGCACAACACGAAACGTGTTTTTGCCTCACGTAAGTAATTTCATAACATAACTTTGGACATATTTTATGGCCAGTTACTATTTTTGGATTAATTATTGCTATTTAATCCTAATTATAATAGTATAAAGGCACTAATTTAATGTGTAAATTAATATAGATGAAGACGGTTTTCCTATTTCAAATTTTTTCATTAATTAGCATGTGATGGGGCAAATTCATACACAAGTATATGAGGGCACATTCATACTGTATAAATGTACTCCTGGCCCTTTATGAATATTTTTTAACTATTATTTTTTGTTACACAGACGATTATAGTTATAAATATTATATAAAGTAGTTTAACTGAAGTAATGGTTTCATTTTTACGGAAAAAAAGGCTGTGTCTTTGGATGTCAAAGATCAGTTAATTTATCAGACATAGTGATGATATTACCACAGATCTTAGGTCATAATCTGTTAATAACATGGACATATTAATTTTAGGTTTTGTAAGTTAAGGTATCTTTGTGTTAACCAGAGTTTTTATTTGATATAATTAATAATGTATAAGCTATTTTTTTACATTTTGAGATTGTTAGTTTTAATAAATATAACTGACTAAAATAAAGAATGTTAATAAGTGTCTTTGGTAGATAACCATACATGTAACGTAAAGACCTTTTAATAACACTCTGTTCACCAATCGGTACTTATGTTCATATCACGAAACTATTGCGATGTTAAAATAGGCATTAACAGATTTGGATAAAAACTGTTTTTAATTTTGAATTTTACTCTTTGTTTTGCATGTAGAAAAATGTATTTGTGTTTTTTATAAAGTATGGTATAAAACCATAACAAACAATAATTATAACGAATTAATAGTGATGTGAAATGTGCCCCTTCGTTTGTATGAATTTACCCCACTAATGGGGTACATTCATACATTCTGCTTATTTTTGTAAAGAGTCTTACTACAATATAAAATAGTTGAGCTACTAGTGTGTCATAAATTAAAAGAGATATACCTAAAACACGGCATTCCACAAAGCAAAATATAAAAACTGTATGAAGCCTCCCCACTTTCCCCTACCAACTAGAAATGGAAACACGAAACGCACAGAAACATTTTATTTTGTTGCAAAATAATATCAATTTATTGAAATATATTGTTGCTTTGGTGGATACGTACCTTTAAACTTATTTTCTTTAGGTTTCTTAACATTGCGTAAATTCCGAAACCTATACCTATGAAAGAGGTTGGTATGTGAGTATGTTTTTAGCATGCTATTTTTATATTGTCCACGGATGGGGTCTACAGGGTTTTCATTTGTAAAAAAAAATAAAAAGGTAAACTTAACTTTTATACAGGACATTTTTTCTTGGTAATAGTTAAAGAGGTGGCAAAATATAAATGCGGACTTTGTGCAAGAGGACAAATGGATTAAAATTTAATTTTGTTTGTATAAAAAAATATGAATAACGAAGAGAAAATGTTAATTTTGTATACAGTTACTGTACTGTTCAGCCCTATTGACCCCTATGAACTCGACCAGTCGCCTGAAACAAAATATATAAGAAAAAACCCCAAAAAAACCTAATTAAAAAACGACGTTTCGGTAGCAAGTCTGCCACCGTTGTCAAGTTAAAAATTAGGTTATAAAATAAAAATAAAAACAGAACTAATATTTAAATTGGAAATTTCATGTTTCTTAATATCGCAAACTAAAAATAGTTTGACCTATGTGTCGTGAGTGATATAAGTAACTGGTTTATTTATTATCTTTAAGACAAATAATTAATAGTTTAAAAAACTTAAAAAACACGCTTTTATATGCAACCGAACTAAAAATTAGAAAATAATTTTTCATTAAAAAAAATATTGTCATTTCATAGTAAAAGCGTGGGGTGCATTTTACTATTTTTTCATAACTTTTCCATCATAGATATTTGCAAATATAATAATTATAACATTTAATATATTTATCACCCCACGCTTTTACTATGAAATGACAATATTTTTTTAATGAAAAATTATTTTCTAATTTTTAGTTCGGTTGCATATAAAAGCGTGTTTTTTTAGTTTTTTAAACTATTAATTATTTTTCATTTTTAGTTTCTGCTACTCTTGACAAAATGGCGAAAAAATTTTTTAATGAACAAGAGTGGCAAATTTTAAAATTTTTCCAACAGATTGCAACTCCCTAAAAAATTTCTTCTTCATTAAGTAGCAAAGTTTGAAATTTTGCCAACAGATGGCAATCAGGCAATGTTTGGACCGTTGCCAATATATTGCAACCCACTAAAAAATTTCTTCTTCATTTAATAGCAAAGTTTGAAATGTTGCCAACAGATGGCAACCTAGGTGTTGTTTTTATATTTTTATAATATAATGGAATTTTTTTCCTGGCGATCCAAAAAAGAATGTTAATTTTTATTAATTGCACATTATGTATTATGTATACATTACACATAATGTAATTTTTATTATGGAATCCTTGAACTAATGGTGAAACTAACCCTATATTTTTATTGTTCATAAAAATTGAACACCAATGGTGCAACTAACCAAATTGTGTAAAAACTAAAAAATTTCTTCTTCATTTAATAGCAAAGTTTGAAATGTTGCCAACAGATGGCATCCTAGGTGTTGTTTTTATAATATAATGGAATTTTTTTCCTGGCGATTCAAAAAAGATAACGGGATACTGTTTTTAAATTATTGCATCTTCATCGGTCCTTGACACGTGTGCAAAGTTTCAAAGAAATCGAATAGCTGGAAGTTGGTTAAAATTAGGCTCAAAGATTCCGTTACATAGATAGACAGATGGATAGATTGTTACAACCCAAGTTAATAAAAGCGTGGTAAAAAGGTAATAAGTTAGTTGATTTTTAGTTTTTTAAATACACCAGTTACTTATGTCATTCATGACACATATGTTAAACTATTTTCAGTTTAGAATAATAAAAAGCATAGAATTTTAATTATTTTTAATTTAAATATTAGTTTTTTATTTTATTTTTAACTTGACAACGGTGGCAGACTTGCCACCGAAACGTCGTTTTTTAATTAGGATTTTTTAAGATTTTTGGCGGGATTTTCTTTTATTTTGTTAGGTCAATAGGGCTGAACAGGGTCTGCTCGTATACCCCAGGACCAGGACCGAAACGGTCCCATTCTTTCCAGGCGTGTACCCAACATGACTATCCAATAAATGAATCCGCCTAACCAATATAGAGCATATCTTTAATTAATTAAGTCATTTAAAATACTATTCTAAATGATATTTTGCTCAAAAATAAATAATAAAAGTAGTTTACTCTTGGAGAAAAATAATGTTTTATGAACCCTCTATACAAAATCAAGAGTGTCTCTTTGTAAATCGTATATTTTTACAAGCAAAAATTTTTTTATCAAGAATAAATTTTTGTCAAAAAATTGTTTGATTATTTATTTGTTCTCTTGTAAACTCCATCTGAAGCAGTCTGTAGAATATTAGGAGATATCGATAAAAAAAATATGCATTTTTTGTGGAAAAAAATATCCATCGGTAAAAGCAATTTTTCAAAGTCACTTTTGTCAAAAACGTTTACATTAAAAAGAGAAAAATTGTCTTAAAGATAATAATATTAATATTGGTAAAACAGTTATAAAAAAACATATTTTTGTATTCTATATCTTTAAGGGCCAATAACCCCCTAACGAAGCGCAATTGAACTTTTTTGTGTACAGTATGTCCAAGGATGGATTTTACAATAGGACAAATGAACCATAAATTTAAATATTTAAAAAGTCATGTATGGCAACTGCTTTTGCATCTTAAAAAATAAGTTTTACTTTAGGAAATTTGTTTTGTTTTGTACAGAGCCTCGTAAAATTACAAATATGTGAAAATGGACCAAGACAACGTTACCTTATTATTTAATTATTATCCTAAATTTTACGTATTTCACCTTGTTTAACATTTTTGTATTTAAATATTTTTGTCAAACTTCGACAATAATGATTGTGCTGTATTGAAACTAGGTTAATTACGTAAAAAGCCGTAAAACATCATTTAAAAAATATGATACCAAAAAAGTTAGTTTATTTGACATGCTGCTAAAGTATAAAAAATAACGCTAGTTTTGTTAAAATTCAATTTTACATTTTTGTAGTTATTCTAGCCCCTTTAAAAAACATAACAAACCAATTTCTAAACCTAAATCTTGGCTTTTTTAAAAGCAAAACAAACCAATTTCTAAACGTAAATCTTGGCTTTTTAAAAGCAAAAGCAGTTGCCATACACGACTTTCTTAAAAATTTAAATTGTTGGTCCATTTGTCCTGTTGTTAAGTACATCAATAGACACATTGTATAGTAGTTGCATAATTTTGGCTTACTCTATCCACACTATTATCTACAACTATTATCTACAATATAACCTTTCCGTACACCCTGTATATTTTACGTCTTATTAGACAGGGACGCAACTAAAATTTATAGATGATTTTATCTAAAAACTGAGACATGGGACCCACATCAAATTTATACCAGATGCTTTTGATGCTAAGAGGAACAATTTAGTAAAAAAAAATATTTTAAAATTTGTCAAAATTAAAACTTTTAAGGGAAATTTTCTTTTCTGTAAATTTGATCAAATTATATTAACAAATTTTAAATTTGGCAAAATTATCTGCCTTTTTCTTGTAAATAGAGGCATTTGAAAGTCTTGCATAAAAAATTAAAGTAAAAAAAATAATATTTGTTTGAAAAATATAGGTAATTTCATTAAATGTATTATTTGTCAACAAAATTTTATCTAAATCCAAAAAAAAAATACAAATGGAGGATTTGCCTTTAAAGGTTTTCATTTTGTCTGAGGGGAGTAACCAAACAACTAAGTATTTTCCGCAAATTCCAAAAAAAAATCACCAAAGTGTTCCTCTTTAGGCCAGTTGTATTAGGTATATGTTTGGTCTTGGTCCTGCGTCTCGTTTTTTAGATATAACAAAAATTTAAATCCTGGTTGCGCGCCTGTAATCAGATTTATTATATTTCTGGCGAGAGTCTTTAAGTTAAAAATTGGGAAGATTGTTTATAATCTGCGTTTCTTATGTCTAATATTTTCCTTCCTCTTTAAAAATTATGGTTAATTTAAATAAGTATTAAACGGTTTTATCTTTCAATTTGGCATCTAAAAAGATTTACAAAAAATTTAGAAAATCATCAGGGAGCTATAAAGACTTATAGGCTAGAGCATAAAAATAAACGACAGTCAACCAAAATTAAAATTCAATATTTTCATTATTTTAGACCCTAAAAGAAAATAATAACAGATACAAATCTAAACGTTAAATTTAATACTTTTGCAAATATGCTGGTCTTTCTTTACAACTATTTATAACGCATAATGCTGTTACGGCATACTAAGTCCTAACAAAATCCTATTTATAACTACTACCTTTGAAGTACTCCCATAGATAACCTACATTTAGATCCGCAGTGGCAAGAAGCATTTTTCGAATTTTTACGACCTCGCGCAGTAAACAAATAAATGGGCGGACGAACATGCGCACTTAAAAGCCGTGGCAAAATACAAACACCGGCACCCCGTACCCTTCGTCCGCGGTCTGACCATGGCGCTCATTAGCTACCGTACTTCGAACAGAAAACCAGGACGCCGCGCCGTCGACAAATTCTTTCCGATAATGCGGATAGTTTGTTTGGTGCCAGGTGCGTTTACCCTCAACTTGCTTACGCACAAACCGGTTTTTTCGCCCATGAAATGTAACTTTTGTTCTGCGCAGGTTAGAACATTGGCAATCCATCGAGATCAGTGAGTACCCCTTATAAATGTCTAAGTAATATTTTTCATATTTTATTATACAAACCTTCTTTCAAAGGTATATACAAAATGCTACCATAGACTTCTTTGGATAAAAATACAACGATCTAGCGCAATTTACTTTAGTCAAAAAGTTAATCGTTTGCATGATACAAGGTGTCAAAATATTTTTTTTTTGTTATTTTTAAATATTTTATTTCTTACTAAATTTTGTTTTACAAAATTGGGTTTATGTGTTTTTTTTTGTAAAGTAAAAATTAAAAAGTGCTCATATTTTGTTGTTAAATGTAGCTACCAGCAGTCTTTTGCTTTGTTCAAAGTGTCATTACTTTTTTCTAGTAGATTGTCTTTTTATTCCATATTCTTCTGCACAAAAAGGTGTAACTAATAAATACCGCTACGAGCAATAGTTTTTGAGATATTTTAGGTTAAACATTTTATTTCACAAAAAAATCTTTTGCATTCCTTTACGCCCTAGTAAGGCCACCCGGGTTCTCTAAAAGTTCATTTTATAAATTGGTACTTTTAATATTTTTACGCCAAAATACAACGATTTAACCCAATTTGTCCCCGTTAAAAGTTGATCGTATGCAAGATATTGGGTGTCTAAGTAAAAACTAAATAGTAAATTTTGACACCCTGTATCCCTGTATCACACCCTACATTTAACGACAAAAACATATAATTAATATTTTAATTCCTCACCTTGATCTAACCTTTAATACTGATTTTCTGAAAAAATATCCCATAATTAATAAAAAATTTAAAAATATCTAAAATAAAACAAAAACTTTTACACCCTGTATTTTGCAAACGGTCTACTTTTCGACTAAGGTAAATTACATTAGATCGTTGTTTTTCAGTCGAAGGAATTTGTGGCAGCATTTTGTACAGACCTTTATAAAAGCTTATCATAAATAGATCAATACTAATATAAAACATAAAAAATAAATATAATTTAAATATTATGAGGCTAATTTACTCTATAAGATTGTATTTTAAAAACATAAAAATATTTTTTTAGTACACTTAAGCAAATACGTAGCAAAATATGTATATTTTTATTTTTTTTAAATATTTTTTATTTTTCGGAATCTAATTAATTGTTTAAATAATTTATTATTTTTCTTGGCATTTTATCGCGTTTTAACGACATTATAGCGCACCACGAATTCAATTAATTATTTTAGGCCTGCAGGTAATTACTCAAATAAAAATTATCAATCAAACTTTTAAGAATAGGCAACTTTTCACAAACTTACCCAATGTTTTAATGATTAAAATTCGGAACTTATTAATATTTTTAATCCATTATAAAAAAGTCTGTTGTAATAGATCCAGTAAGACAAGAGTTTTATTTAAAATTTAATAATATGTATTTTTATAAATAAAATATTATTGTTAATATGTCAAAATGCCTTGGACTTAGGTATTTATTATATTGCAAAAATTTGCTTTAAGTCTCATGCAGAATTTAAAAATTTAATACTTTATAGAATATTTAGTTTAATTTAAGCAAGTTAATTCCTACAAACGTAAGACATTTTCCATGTAAAAATTCATGAACACTTAAACCTAAAGCCAAAATTTAAAAAATGTGTCTTTTGTACTTTTCAGGGATCTTTTAATGGTATACTCCACCTTACATAACCCTGTATAGTTTTAACCCACATAAATAGTTTGTGTAATAGTGTAAATGTCTAACAAAAATTTGAATTTGTCCCCAATTCGATAACTATAAGGTTTCAAAATCTAATTAATTCTAAATTATAATTGGGTTTAACAGAAAGGAGGTTTTTAAAATTTTATTTGATTTAATTTAAGATGTATGATAAAGGGTTTTAATAAAACTAAAACTTTTTGCATATTTACAATCGGCTTATGCATAAAAAAAAGATAAAATCTAGATGATTAAAACGATTGTCTGGTAAATAATTAAACCGCAAACCAAGTTTGGATAGAAAGAAACCCTTACTAATCCGGGTCTAAAATATTTTTTTACCGAAATATTTTTTTTAAATATATTTAATGTTATAAAATTTAAATTGTTACATATTTTATTAAATTTGAATTTTACCACAATAACAAAGTTTTTTAATTTACGCTAGTTTCTGTCATTTTATTATACATATCACACTTTTTTTGTAAAGAAATGATTGTGTTATTGGCTAAAAGTTAATATATTTTATAATATTTTTAACCTTTGGGCCATGGTTTGTCATGCCCAATTTATTAAAATTAAGTTTAAAATTAGGTACTTAGGAATGTTTAACATAAGACAATTATATTATTTAAATAATTTATTTAAATTTTATTACATTTACATATGTATTAAATTTAAAAAATTAAATTGTATAATAATACATACTTCACTTACGGAATTTAATTATATAAACAAATAAACCTAAATTTGTTGTTTTATAGTCAAATATTAATAATATTAAAAACTAGATTTGCATTTGCCCTTCGTTTTAGTTACCAAGGTTAACTTAAATCATTCCAAGCATTTTTTTAAATATCAGTTTTTTTTTGTTAGTTTTGATGTATTTATTTTTTATTATTTTAAGAATTGACTGCTATTTTTAAAGTTATAAGAAAATTAAAATAATTTTTAAGTAAACACAAAAATAGTTAATTTTCTTTTCTTACACAAAACTGTATAAAAAAACATTTATTTGAAACAACCCAAAAAACAAAAGTAAATAATCACCATTAAAATGTTTAAGAAAGGCATAAATTACCTGTTTACTAGTATAAAATAGTTTTTTTTTTTTTTTTGTTAAAAGTGTGTTTTATAAAAAAACCTAATAAAAGTTTTTTGTTATAATGCATAAACAATAATTTATCGCAGGAAAGGAATTGATTTGTTTAAGCTGACAATTTTTTTAAATAACTTGCATCTAACTTATGTACTAGGTTTTATAATCATTAAGATCTAAGATTTATTTTTTGTTTCAACATCTTTTACTTTGGACAACGCCATTAAAATATACTTTTATAGTTTAAAACCTTTTATTTTATATGCAATTTCCACAATTACCGCGCATATTCTCGATTTATTTCATAAGCTTCTGTACAAAAATGCTTTATTATAAATCTTTATATATGTATCTATATATCTTTTAATAATTAGGTTATGAAAACAATAAAAAAGCCAAATTGTAAGAAAAGCTGGAAGCGGTAACTTTAACGTAACTTTTAAGATTTATTGTTACACCTTACAGGACGAATAAAATATATATATATATATTATATCTAATTTTTTTGTATTTACTTATTATAAATTTATTTGCCACCTTTTAAAAGCACATTATACAAGACGCATTTATATATTTTTAAAAATTTTAAATCACCATAAAAATTTTACTGTAGAAAATAAATAACATTGGTTACACCCAAATTGTAGCTTAACCTTTTTTAAATCTTTAATTTTTTTTATTGTCTTTATAACTTGGTTATTCAAAAATATGGCTATTTAAATTAATAAAACTAAATGTATTTGTATTGATATTAAACTCATTCATCAAATATAAATTCACATCAATATCTATAAAAATATGTTATTTAAAATATATTAGTTTTCTTCAATTTTCTTGTAATATTCAATAATAATTTATGCAAATGTAGTAGATAAAGCCTTGTTATTATTATTATTACTATTATAAATATTAATAATATACAGGGTAGCCGCTGAGGTATCCAAGAAACTTCGAATATAAATTTAGTAATGAAAATTAGAAAAAAAACTATATGAACATTTGTCCTAAACTTATTACTTTTTGAACCACAGAGTGTTAATTTTTTTGTAAATATTTTTTTATTAATAAACTTTTATACCAATTCAGATTTTTTTAAATTGTGTTTAGCCTTCCTATGCACTAAAAGAAATTTTTTGGTATACAAAAAACAAATACCACGTCGTCTATAAGAGGTTTAAGTTAAATACTTTTTATTATAAAAATGGTATGTTACTGCATTTTTCTGAAAAACATATAATTTTTATCTCGTAACTCTTTTTCATAAAATGCACGGTAGTCCCATAAATAAATAAAAACAATTTCTTCACATGGTCATTTCTGTATCGAAAATAGTAAATTCTACGGTAAAAAATCACCTTTGCTATTTATGCTTTAATTAGATAGGGATTTGACCATGCCAAGAAATGGTTTTTACTTATTTACACGAAAACCGTGCATCAAATAAAAAGAGTCAAAAAACAAATTTGTGTCAAACTTAAATGGTTATTTTAAAAAATGTTTTTATTTAAAAAAAATGCAGTGGCGTACATTTTTTTTTTTAATATGTACTATAAACTTCTCATAATTGACACTACGTCTGAAACACGATTTATTGGCCCAATAAGGCAATTTTCCTGGCCCTAAACTAGGAATTTCAGCTAGCAAAAACCTTTGTGAGCACAATATGTAGCATTTTTCTGGTCCCAAACTGAGAATTTTATTAGGCTATAAACTCTTCACACATAGTGTAAGGCCCGGAATTTAAATGTACATGATATCACTGTTGTAATTGCTACTCTCTAAAACACGATTATCCGACCCCAAGGGGTCATTTTCCCAGGCCAAAACTAAAATTTTAGTTATCCGTAGACCTACGGAGCACAAATCCGCCTTTGGGTTTAGAATGCACCCTCGCCCGGTCTTAGTTAACAGTTGTACTAACAATAAACTAGGCTACTAAATGTAACTTATCTTTTGTCCAAGTCAGTGAAGACTTTTCGCCGCAACAGTAACAGCTTCGATTATGATAATGTTCTTTTTTAAAGTTTTGTTTTTTTATTATTTAAAATTAGAAACCTTTCGGAGGAGGTAATTATTATTTGTATTTTTTACAATAATATATAATTTGTTTTTACAGGGTGTCCAAAGACTTTTCCCTTAAGTTTTAACGAATGATCTTTAATAAAAATAAGAAAAAGCTTCATATAAACATATGTTCCTAAAAGTCCCACATTTTAATAGTTTTTTTTTGTCATATCTTTTCTACCCGTTCAGATATTTTCGCGATAATAAAAATAAAAGTATTTCATGTCGTGGTCATTTAATATCGCTGCTTTTAAGTTTATAGTAAATAATTTTTACCTTTTTCTTATATTATTTTATTTAAAGTTTATATTGTACGCAAAAAGATTGGTTAATACATCAATATTTCCACTTTAGCTTCATATCATAATTGGTATAAAAACTAAGTAAATTAATTGTTAACAATTTGACCATGCTGAGAAATAATTTGTATTTTTTTACGCGAAAACCATACATCAAATAAAAAAAGTTAAAAGAACAAATTTGTTTGAAGCTTAACAGGAATCTGAAATAATAATTTATTTTGATGAAAATTTACTGGCGTACCAATTTGTCAAAAAATTATCTAGTACGATCAAAACGTGTCCTTTTATGCATAGAAGAAGCATCCTAAATTTCTTAACTATATCTGTATTGCTAAAAAGTCATTGTAAAAAAAAAACATTAAAAAAACATTCTTTATTTAAACAACTTGTAGCTCCAAAAGTGGAACATTTAGGACATGTGTTCTATTCCATTTTTTTTTTTTAAAATGCCCCCTAAAGTTTTTTCGGCAAGTTAGTGGACGTACTGTTTTAAATAAAAATGTTAAGGATTGTCTTATAAAAAATATATATTTTTTACTTTGCACTGTTTAAGCTTTGTGTGGAAACCCATTATTTACAATAAAATGCCCAAAATTCTTAACCTTAAACTAAAAAAATAATTAAAATAATCCTAAAGATTGAAGACATGTTCTATATTGGTTCGGCGGATTTATTGATTAGATTATATTTTTGGGTACACGCCAAGTCAGATTAAAAAATAAAAAAATTTCAAAAATTTAAAATAAGTAAATAAAAAACTAAAAATCGACGTTTCAGTGGCAAGTCTGCCATCGTTGTCAACATAAAATAAGATTAAATTAAACATTTTTAAAAATTAACTAAGACTTAGGTTTAAAAATTAAATTATTTTAGGTATTTGTTAAGGAAATTCTGATAACTTTTGACATTAAATGTCAAATATGTTTTGTTTGGTTATAGTGTCATAGTGACGTACATTAGCTGATTGCTGGTGTATTTATTATTTACAAATATTTTTTGAAGATCTTTAATTCAAAATAATTATCCTCTTGATTTTAAAAACAAATGTTTTTTAAATTTAATAATTAAAACAAAGACAAAATCAAAATAGACCTATTACAAATTTATTTTACCATACATTCCCGGCCTACCAAATAAAATTCAACGAAGAGGATATAAATTTAATATTCGCACAAGCTTTAGAACACGAAACACTATAAAATCTTAATAAACGAAAACAAAACCACACAACATAAATAAAAGTACAAGAAATGTATTTTTATAAAATACCTTGTGAATGTGATAAATTTTATAAAGGTGAAACTTGTAGGCCATTAGCTAGACGCATGAAAGAACACAAAATATACATAAAAACACAAAATTTTCCAAATTCAACATTTGTCAACATGCATTTCAAAACAATCACAAAATAAACTTGAACGCTTCAAGTATTTTAGCAAAGGAAAATTGTTTTCAAAAACGCAAAAATTAAGGAAAGTGCATACATATTATTAAATAAAGATAAATGTGTAGCATCCATACCTGTTAATTTAAATAACATATGGTTAACTTTGCTGCTGAAGTCTCTTCAGGAAAACTCAAAGTCAGCTAACCTATTACTTTTTTGAATTATAAATAATAAATACACCAGCAATTAGTTATGTACGTCACTATGACACTATAACCAAACAAACATATTTGACATTAATTGTCAAAGTGTTTTTAGAATTTTCCTACCAGAAAGCTAATTAGTTTTAATTTTTAAACCTAAACAATAGATAATTTTTAAATTTTTAATTTTAATTTAATTTTATTTTGACAACTGTGATGACAGACTTGCCACAAAACGTCGATTTTTAGTTTTTTATTTAATTATTTTTAATTTTTACCATTATCGTGTCCTCTTAGATTAAAGTATCTAGCTCCTACGGGTAATTTAATAATACTAAATAAAAATAATCTGTAATATTAACAAAAATAATAGCAGATACTTCAAACTTGGTAGTTGTAATCAGGGCTGCAGTGCTTTTACTGCACCAAGCAGCTTATTAAGCTCTAATATAAATAAAGTTAGTCAGCAGTTAAGGTCTACTGATATCTCAAACAGCACCTAAACGAATAATTCTGACAAAAAAATTGCCCCTAGCTTTTGTGGGTCAATCAACTTTTTTGTCCCAGTCTTAAAAGATTCATATTTTTATGAACTTTTGTTTTTATAATATTTACTTATTTTAAATAATAGGTCATTACTCTTATTAACTGTAATCTGCAATGAGCAAAGAGAAGTTTTAAGAATAAAAGCAGAAAATTCTCATTAGGTACGTCTCATGTACACAGTTTAATCCAAAACAACCAGGATCAAAATGCAGGGTCACTACCAACAGAGCTAACTAACTTGTCAATCATTAAGCCATATTACCATATGCCAAGGATAATCAAATTGTCCTACGGACAACAATTCAGTTATCCAAGTCACTGAATTTTCAAGAGACTGCTTGTCCGACGGACATTTTTAAAACTTTTAAAATTTTAAACTGTCTGATGGAATATAGTTAATTTTTGTTCTTTATGCTTACATATAAATGTATATCAAATACTATCCAAAACACCATAATTTATTAATTATTTTCTTCAGTTATTCAAGTGACTGGTTTTCCAAGAGACTGGTTGTCCTAAGGACATTTTTAAATCTTGAACTGTCTGATTTATTATATTTTATTTTTGGCATTTTTATCAGCTCATAGTAATATTTAGATCCAATACGATCCTTTACACCATAACTTATTAAAAATGTTTATTACTTACGTATTTCTGCTGGTTGTTCGACGGACATATATTAAAGCCAATCACTTTTTTTGACAAAACTTGGTCGACTAAGGTCGCAGTTATGCTAAAAAAGATGAATAGTCGTATTTATTTGCCAAGTATACCGACTTACCGACAGGGTACACACTACGCCACTTAATTTTTGATTTTAAAAAATATCGTGTCCGACGGACATACGGTGTGATAATTTTTCTGGGACCAAATATATATTTAAAAAATGCCAAACTAAACAATTTAATAAAACATAGCATAACTATTGTTACTAAGTATATATCATATAATCATTTTTAAAATTACAGTTATTTATATACAAGAGTTTTTAATAATATAAATTTTGACAAATAATTCTAATACTTTTCAATACTTACTTGTACAATTTTATCCCATTTTTAGAAATACTGGTACCTTACTTTTGATATTTTTAATATTTTTGGTCCTACTTGACAATGAGAGTAGAATTTGGTATTTATTAGTTTTAACCATGCAACTAGTTTTTTTTTTAAAAAATACTGTTTTGAAAATTAAAAATTCACCACACCTATCTTGGACACACTGTATAAAAATTATTATTATCACAAACTGAACCCACAAGTAACTTTTCTAAAGACCCTTTTTAATTTTAACTGATTATTCCCTTGCAACGTTTTACCGGATTCACACGAAATCAATCTTAATCCGTTAATTTATTATTAACGTCAAACAATACGCTGTGATTTAAATATTGCCTTGTTTTAAAATCCCTTTGTGTGATGGAATTCATAGGGACAATGGAGTAAAAGTATTAAATATGTTGAAGTTTTAAAAAATTAGTCGTTTGAAATTTATAATAAAAGATGTTTAAATCACTAAGTTTAAATAATTGTCCCTAAAAAAAAATATTTAAAGAATTAGGATTTAAACATCTTTTGATTGTCAAAAGGTAAAAAGAGTTAAAACCAATAAATTATTACAGGTACTGCATGGCTTGGTAGTACCACTGACTACTTTTAATCTTTGCATGAATAATATTTATTTAGTGTTTTATCGCTGAGAATCTAGACACGCGATAGTGTTTTAAGTCAAGTTCAAGAAGAAAACTGGCTACAGCGCCAAATAAAATATTAAGCGAACCACTTGGTGCCACTTTTGACCCCTCCATAACGCAAAACCTACTTAACGTAAACAGATGAAACTACGTGTGTTTATTTATATCCAAAAGGACAACTAGAAGCCTAAATTTAATAAATTTGTCATTATTTCATTGACTGACTGACATGTAGATTAAAATTTTAACCCACTTTCAAAAAATAAAATTTTAAATCCAGCTCGGTAATTGTATGTAAGCGAATAAAATAAAAAAAACAGTTTAGAAATAGGGGGTTAGGAACACAAAGAAGTTTTTTTATTGTATTGTTTGACCATTACAAGTAGATATATGAAACCATCCCAATATATGTATTAATATATTTGCTATATAACAGAAATATAAAAATAGAATTATGTCAAAAAGAGGTAGTCCTCATACAAAAAAATGGCCTGTGTCGTCGGCGGCGCACGGCGCAAGATGGGTATATTTTCTGTACTAATTTAAGTATAAACAGGAAGCAAAAAGGTAGCAGATAATGAACAGGCAATGCGCACTATTATTTCTAACTTTTAGAAAAATGGTAACAATGATATAATAACGAAAACTACATAATAAAAGTCCAAATACCTGCTAATTTTCTTTAAAAAAAAGTAATGATATTCCACCAAAAATATAAATATAAAAAGGTAAGCCCAGTTCACAACTAAAATTATGCTTGGCTATAGGCTTTGCCGCAAAAAAATCGAGATCTTAATGAGTGCCTGAGTTCTGTACAAAATCCAATTATGTATGAGATCCTAAAATAGGTTAGATTTGACTTAGTCAGTTCTAATCAGAATTTAAGAAAAAAATTAAATAACTTTGTAAAATAACTGATGTAATGATAAGTGGCCAAGTCACATCTAACCTACTTTAAGATATTATACATATTTAGATTTTGTACAAAAGTTGGCACTCATTTGGATCTCCATTCTTTTGCAGCGATGCCTACAGCAAAGCATAATTTTAGTATTGAACTTGGCTCATTAGTTTCACAGTTATGTTTTTAATGAGAAAATCTTTAAAAAATATTTATTTTTAAAAGCTGATCTCTAACATTTCATTTAGTTTCTTGCATTAAAATCAAAAATATCTTGCCTGCTATTTACAGGACGACAAGGCTTGTAAAACATATAAGTGCTGGGTTTTTAGATACTTACATTATTTTTTCTGTATATATTGTATTATACGGCTCCTTTCTAACAATGCAGTAAGTAGTGCTACTATGAAAGTAACGTAACATGTATACTTTAAATGTATCCAAAATAAGATGTATTCGTTCATATCAAAGGCTCTTATTTTTACACAATAGCGTTTTACTTTTACCTATTAATAAACTGTACGGACCCGCTTTACTTTTGTAGATATTTATATTTTTTCGCCTAAACTATTAAATTAAAAGTTGTTTTTTGAATTTTGTAGCGATTTATCACAATGCCAACCGCTGCTTAGCATTTTTCCCCAGTCTTTCCTAACTTATAAGCTTTAAAAGTTATTTAATTCTAAAACATGTTTGTTAGTTTTGGTTATTTCTGTTTTAATCCTATTTTTTTTAAGTTTTCTGTAATTTAGTTGCTTTATCGTTTATTATAATATTTTACTATTTATAAATAGAATTAAGGGTACTCTGACTTTGGGCTTTCAAAAACTTAAAGTACCGGGTGGTCTAATTTAGATTAAAAATTTACACCCTTCTTACCCTTTTCTTTTTAAAGTAAAGTGTACAGAAATATTATTTTATTTAGAAAATTCCACACTTCTGTTTTTTGGCCAATCAAATGTGTAGTTTTGGTTGCATTATCGTGACAACACAAGTATTTATCGGATTTTTTAAAATAAACTATTTTTACCAACTGTAGTACTATAAGGTATATATAATATAAAAGAATAAACAATGATAAGCTCTAAAATTACATATATTTGCAACTACAATTGGTAAAATGGAAAATATTTATTTTATAGTTAAACTTTAAAGCTACAAATATTAATTTAAAAGAATATTAGTTACCACAAACTTGATGTAAAATTGTCTTTCCAAATACTACACGTGCTTAAATTATTCCCGAAAATTTTTTCTCGTCCACGAATATTTTAAGAAAATTCTATTTTTTTAAAATATATGTAACCTTGAAAAAACTTTAGGAAATAAATTAAGCATTAGTGTATTACAAGTTAAAATTTGGTAGTTTTCGAATCAGTAAGAGGATTTGCGCTACCTATTTAAAAGCTTAAAAAAATGATTATAATAAAGCAACCTATAGGTATATTATATATTTTTATTTATTTTGTACAATAAAAAAGTTAGGCGGTGAAATAACTATAGGAAATTATATTCATTATTATTATTATTGTTATTTTATACAATGTGTAATATTAAATAACATTAAAAAACTACATGGTGTTGTTTCATGTAAATAAGTTAATAAATTTTACATTATAGACATTAATTATCTCTTCATTAAAGCTTTGTATTAAATCCTTTGCTAAGGACCTTTAAGTCCCTAAATGCTTATTTGTAATTGCCTTTTAAATAATTATGTACCAGGTCCAGCCATAGGGTACTAAAGAATATTAATCTTGACCATTAGTTTTCATACAACTTTAAAGATTAAGGAATATTAATAAATAAAATTGCTCTTAGTAATAATTTATAAAATTGAATAGATTTTAAAAAATACAGCATATAAGTATTAAACTAGGTGTGAGATAGAGTTCTTTTTATGTACTTCTACAAAGCAGACAAATTAACAAGCCTCTAGTTATTTAAAGTTTACCAAAAAATATAATAAGTAAATTGATATTTAATAGTCTCTGATTTCTTATATTCAATATCTTTTAGTAAAAATATGCAGTGTGTCTACGGATAAACTTAAGTATTTGTATTTATATTTATTTGAAATATATCAATAAAAAACTAGTGTTAATTTAAAAAAAAACTAAAATGCTTATAGCTAGTTTAATAAAAATCGTTTTATTATTATTAAAATGGTTTTAAATCGCGAAAATATTGCTCTGAACAAACACTTAAAACTACTGGATTAAAAAGCATTAAATAGTTATAAAAGTTCAAATTTTTTACTGCTTTTGCTGACTTAAAAAAATAAAGTGTAATTTTTTAAAAAGGTTTTTTGTTTGTAGGAAGTTTATTTTATAACTTCAAAACCATTTTTGGAAAATTAAAAAGCTTTTCTAAGCATAAAACGACATTTTTACGTACAAGAAAAAATAAAATTTTACCAAAAATAGTTAAATAGAGCATTTTTTTATAAATTTATATTGATATTTTACTTGGTTTCAAAAAATATTTGCCTATTTTCTATTTAATGTGGTATTGTCCTAAAAATTACAAACCATTTTTGGGCATCGTCTTATAGCTTATACCTAATTAAAAATAATCATCACTATTCTTTATATTATTAAATATTTATATTATATAATAATTTGTTGCACATGATATTGTTTATTATTCATTATTTATAAACACTCTATATTATATCACAATTCAAAAAATCCATTAAAGAGCTTTAAAAGGGTTCACGTGTAATAAATTCAATTTCTAATAGTTTTGGAAATATGGTCATCTTTAGAATTTTAATAGTAAATTGGCATTTTTAAATAAAACACCCTGTTTATTGCATC
The DNA here is from genome assembly GCA_014170235.1 of Listronotus bonariensis. NCBI lineage: Eukaryota > Metazoa > Arthropoda > Insecta > Coleoptera > Curculionidae > Listronotus > Listronotus bonariensis. The sequence continues at coordinate 29,658 of JACEGR010005092.1, read as the reverse complement.
CCCATTAAATGGATATTTTAAAAGTTTATTTTTATGGTTTTGGAAATATGACCATCCAAATTTTAAAAATAGTGGATTTATTGTTTATTTTATTTTCGACAATAAACCTGCTTATAGCTTAGAGCTATAGATATAATAAAATTTAACCAAATTTTAAAATTTGGATGGCCCTATTTTTAAAACTATAGAAGATAGACATATGAAATGTGGCATTTTCTTAAAGCTCTTTAATCTACCTGTTTAATGGTAATGCATTATACAGGGTGTTTTTATTTAAAAAATGCCAGTTTACCATAAATTTATTGAGGATGGCTATTTCCAAACTAATATTAATTGGAGAACGTTAAGCACCAAAAAGAAATACCACAACTTTACTAGTTTAACCGATTTTGTATTTCCAATAATAAAAAAATTAGTAAGAGTGCCGACCTAAAATCACCCTGTATTTAAATATAAACCTTTATAATTTAAGTTTTGTAAAGTTAACAGAAAATTCAAGATTTTGATGTGAAAGTAAGTAATCAATTAACTATTATGCCTTTAAAAACACCCTTTTAGTGTAATAATTATTGTTATTTTTAAAAATATAGGTATATTTAAAAAAATACGTTTTTTTAAAGAAAGTTTGGTTTATATCAAAACCCTATTTATGGCAAATAAATAATTATTTTTTTCGGTTTAAGACAAACTAGCCCTGGACAATTATTAAAAAAAAAAATATTTATTGCTCTAGTCCATGAATAAACTTAAAATTATTAAAGGTAAAATTTAAAGAGAATTTGCATAATTGTGTCCTATAGCTTGGTAACAGTAAAAAATGTTTTGCTTAAAGTTGATTTAAATTGAAGGACAATTATGGTACGTTGATTAAAAATTAGGTTTTACAATAATAGCAGGCGCTTTATTGACATTTTAGTCTACTAATAGCATGGACTAATATACAGAATAAGCCAGTCAATTATACATATGAGCAATGTGTGGAAAAGAGACTCAAGTCCAAAGCGAATACCGGCATGTAAACATGGGTGACTAATAGTGCTTGTTTTGTTACTGCATTACTGGCCAATATCCCATAAATTATATTGCTTATACAATATAAAAAACAATGCTATGCAGTTCCTTTGAAAATCATAAGCATCTTTCGAAAATTAAATTGTTTATATCAGAACTTGTGCACTTTATTAACAAAAAAAAAATATCTTTAATATTCATTGGGATTATGGTAACAAAAATTAAATAGTATTTAATGACTTTCCTACAATAAGGTAGCTTAGTATGTCTCAACGATAATTCGCATAATACGGTTTTTGTTTTTGGTACTTGAGTGGTTTCTTTAAAGAATTTGTCTAAAATCTAGTAAATTATAAAAATGTGCTAATCATTAATAATAGAAAAGGTTTAATTTCAATAAATTAATATATTTGTTTAATCTTTGCTTTTATAGATTGTACTTTGGGACGCGTGCACGAAATGATTGTTTGTGTATAATATTTTAAATATAATAAAATATAACACAATTTTGGAGTATATTGTGTAGTGTCGTGAAAAAACTAATATATTTTAAAAATTTTTTTTTGCTTGGTAAAAATACTTTTGATATAATTTAATTGCTTTCAAAACAAATTTCGCACGTTTGTGATTTTGAGCCACTTACGCACACCTTATTACATTTTTATTTTTTTATATGTAAATAAAAAAGAAGTTTTTTAAGGGTTTTTAACACAAAATTTTATATTTTAACATATATCTATAATTAGTCTGAAAATTTAAAACTGGATCTGTTTAATAAATGACTTCAAAAACTCATATTTTTTGTTTATTTGAATTATGTGAATTGCGTGAGCTCGTTTACTTTGGTGTACATTTATCTGAGATGTTAAATTATTTTTGTGCTGCTTAACAAAGCTTTTCTTTTCTTAATCTTAAAAAAATGTTGCCTAATTTGGAACGTTTTTTTAAACATAATTTTTTTTAATTGCTATTGTGTAACTAACGTATGGAATTTATTTATAGTTAGGGATCCCTGGCCCATTTTTAATAGTCATTACTATTAAGCTAATTTTTCGTGAGTTGGTTAATTTTGACAAGTAAAGTAACTTTTTTCCTTACAACAATTTTTGTTGGTGGTAGCTTACAGGGGTACCAGGATTGAAATATGTTGATTTGACTAATATAAAAAAATATTACTACCTGCCTATTTGTCTGGTAATTTTTAAGATATTTATTTAAGTAAACTAAAAAATATTTGTCTTAAAAATGAAAGGTTTCATTTAAAGAGTACCCCACCACTAACATGTATGAATAACGATGTCATAAAAAGTAACTACACTACTCAAAACAATTATCGCATATGCTCCATTAACTTTAAATCGCCCCGTATGATGTGCTGTTGAAAGGGAGTATGAAGAAATCGAGCATATGCGATAATCCTTTAAAACAAAATAAAAACACATTTAAACATGTAACTGTCCCACACTGTATATGGTTGGTTATTATAATGTGTTAAATGTGTTTTTTATTTTGTTTTAAAAGGGATTATCGCATATGCTCGATTTTTTCATAAGCTGTAATACAAAAATGCTTTGATTTAAATGGCCAAATCTCTTTAATAATTAAGTTATTAAGACAATTAAAAAATGAAATGTTAAGAAAACGTGAAGCTGTAACTTTATATTAACCGTTGTTTTTACTGTAAGCAATAAATCCTACGGGTGATAAAAAAAATGAATAATTTTTGATCGCCCTGTATAATGTGCTGTTAAAAGGAGAAATCTCATTTGTTAATAATTTATACCCTTACCCATTTCTGATATTTTATAATCACAAATTTGACTACTCCCTTTCAACAGCACATCATACGGGGCGATTTAAAGTTAATCGAGCATATGCGATAATTGTTTTGAGTAGTGTACTAACCAGCTGATTTCTTTTGTAGAATAAATAATATTTATATAATTCAACACCAACATTTCTCCACAAATTGCGTGGTACGTTATCCTGGTCCTACGATCAAAAGATGTAGTACTAATACATGATGTAAAAATAATTACTAATAAGCTAAATCTTTGTGATTAGCTTCGTTTTAATAAGACGCCTAACAATTTGCTATACAAAATTTATAATTGTTGTTTATAACTATGGTAGCAAGGATATAATATGTTCGGAAGATTCTAAAAAATATTAGCAAACCATTTATTTTTTTTTCTATTGGCTAGTATATATTTATTTAACTTGACACCTACATTATTACCTTTTTTATCTGAATTTTAGGAATAGTTAATAAAAAAAAGTATATTTAAAAATCGAGTTAAAAATATGTATCAAATATTAACATTAATTATTTTGATTACTATAACCAGGTAAATTACAGGGAAAACATAAATACAAAATTGTATTTATACAATTAAATTTTGTAAACACAATAACCAAACACGCGATAGCTTTGTCCTACAGTTATTAATAAAAAAAATGGTTTTGTGTTATTGACATCTTTGACCGTAGGACCAGGATAACGTACCACGCAATTTGTAGGAGAATGTGGTTGTTGAATTTTATAAATATTATTTAATCAACAGAAAAAAATTGGCTTGTTACTATTTACGTTTTTATGAAATCGTTAATCATACAAGTGGTGGTGGGGGACTCTTTAATAAAATCTTTTATTTTGTAGGAAAAATATATTTTTGGTTTATTTAGATAATCTAATATCTTGAGAATGAACAGAAAAATAAGCCCTTAGTAATAAATTTCCTATATTCGTCAAATCAGGATGTTCTATTTCTGCAACCCCTGTAAGCTACCACCAACGAAAATTATTGTAAGGAATAGAGTTGAGCGTCTTGTCAAAATAAAGCTACTCACGAAAAATTAGCTTATTAGTAATGAATGGTAAAAATGGGCGAGCAATTCCTAACTATTATTATTGGAACAAATTCGTGTAACATTTAGTTGTTTATTAAAAAAAAATCCATGAAAAAATTTTTTTTTTTAGTTGTGGCATTTTTAATAGGTAGCACAAATATGAGATTACCAATAACTTTATTTTTTTAAATGACAACACCTATTTTTATAACTGTAATTTCTGAATTGAATTCTTTTTATGTTCTATATATTACGTTACTTGTAAAAACACAGAAATTGGAAAAATATGAGACCCTATTTTTGAAGGCGCTTTTTAGCGTTATGGAGGTATACAGAATGACCCAAATATAAGGGATCACCATTAAACTCCTTTTTTGTTCTTTCTTTATGCAAATAAGTTTATTTCTCGATTAATATAGACTTTGGGTATAGGACATACAAAGTGTTGATTAAAGTACAAGAAACAGAGTTTAAATTTAAAGCAAAATTTAAAAATTTAATAATAAATAGGGTTTTCTGTTAAAAAAAAACGTAATGAATATCCCTTATTTGTGGACCACCCTGTATACATGATTTTATTTTTCAGAAAATCACAGGCAAAAATAAAATTAGCATCAACTAAAATCAATTAAAATAGAAAAAATAAAGATGGGTTATCAAAATTTTTATACTTAAGATACAGGATGTTAATTTTGAAACAATAAGTAAAGTTGGTTTTTGTAAATGTCTTAAATAGCATTTACCCATTTTTTTTTTAATTTGTCCATTTGATTTTTTATCATAAGGAAGCTAATTAGCAATAATTTAATTAAATATAACAAAAAAATATATCAAAGGTCCGCCGACTTGTGCAAAATTTTTATATTTGGTTTAAATTAAGTAAATTAAAATATAGCTTATATGTCTATCTTTTTGTATTATGTTTAGTTTAAAGAATAAAAAGATGGGGTTATACAGAGTATTAATCAGGTCTTTAGCTATATTAAAAATATTTTTGAATTAATTTTTATACATATGCTTAGCAGCGAAGTATTATTTTTAACTATTTTGTCTGTTTTATATACTTTGCATAAAATATTTGATTAAAATCTAAAGTGGCACACAATATTTAATTAACACACTTTATAGCGTGTTTTTTATTTTGTTTACACCTTTTTTTCATAAAATTGCAAAGCTTGACCCCCAAGCGCTGCAACCCTGTATACACGTAGTACCGCCAGAAGCCATTGCAATTGTAATTATTTGTGTTATATAAGTCAAAAAACAGGTTTTAAACATGATGTAAATCAAACATTGTGTGCAAATTTAGCTTTAAAGAATGTTTGCACAAAAAAGAGACGATATAGTGAAAATAAGGTAAGATTAGTTTTTAATTCTGATGATGGATATCTTAAGAACAAAACGATTTAATAAAAAACACTGTTTTTATCAGTGCCCAAAAAGCTTTCGTCAAAATCTGAGTTGCCGCAGCTTTCTAGGCAACTAACAAACATAAATTTTTTATTAGTATATCCAAAGTTCATCAGAAAAACGTAAACTTTATTTTCTTGTTATTTTTTTTTTTTTTTGGCTTTAGGAACTTAAGATTATAACCACATTTTACAAAATAACTTTGCCTTAAATAAACTTTTTTATTATTTAAACATGTTGAAATTTTTCCGTTGACTCAATTATGTTGCATCCAAATTTTGTGTTACAAAATTGTTTTTTTTTATAACATTTGCTATTCCTTATCGTGTCACGCTTTAAAATAAATTGAAGGGTAGCAAGTAGCAAGTAAGTTTAAAGTCACTTTTAAATTTGTATTTTGGTAATCGAAAAATAAATAAAATATCAAATAATATTTAATAAAATATAAAAACACTTTTTAAATCGCTTTTATTTTTATTTTTTTTTATATTTTACATGCCTATTATTTAAAAAATAAAAGTAGCTTTTTCTTAATTAAACACTACATTTTAAAAATAGTTACCCCTTAAATGCTACAGCGAGTTTAATATTATATCCATTAAAGTAACAACAGTATTTGGTAATAATGATTTATAAAAGCTTACGCTTAAAATAAATATTTTAAATAAGATCCCATGCAACAAAAAGTAAATTAAATAAAAATTTGGAGCGACAGAAATTACTTTATAAACCATAGCTTGATATTTTCAATCGAGGCATCTATTTTTAACAATTAAATATTTACAGGTATCGACTAAGAATACTCCTGTACCTATTAATTTTATTTAGGCATATGCGAGTTGTTTTATTTAAAGATTTTAATGGCGCAAAAACCATTAAAACCTTAAAATTAACGTTTATTTCTTTGATTAAACATTTATTATATTGTGATTTATAAGAATACAGATTGATTTCTTTTCCAATGTTAAGTACATGGATTATAGACAACCAGTGCTGCTATAAAGATGGTTAAAAACCCTGTATCTCTTACCGCTTCCAAGATTCTAATTGTTCCCTCAATTTGTAACTCCCTGTATAGTAATAACTGACACAAAATAAAACGGCTACCCAGGATAAATGCCTGATTGAGAAATAAATATGTTAAAAAACCAAAAAAAGTATTTTATTAACGCGTTTTTTTATTTCTCATAATAATTGAGCTCCTTGTCGTTTCTTGTTACTTAGTTAAAATTTAAATTGAGCATTAAATACTATAAATTTTACCCGGATTTAAGATATAAAATTAACCTTGCACTAATTAGTGTAATTAGTATGGGTTCATTAGCAAATCAATCGTTATTGGGTAAATTTAAATTTGCTTTAGATTTGCCATTATAATAACCCTGAAAGCAGCACGAATAACTAAAATAAATTATATATATTTTTATGTTAAACTGTTTTATTGTACTAAAAGCTAAAAAATATTTCGGTACGTTCAAGCTACCAGATGGCACCAATCTTCTCATCAATCTGGGGTTTTGATTAGAGAAATAATAAAACCGCTGGCGTATCATCCAGGTCAAAATGTCAAGTGCCCAAAGATTTTATTATTTGTCTGATCGATACCCCAGATTGATGTGAAGATTAGTGCAATCTGGTAGCTGGGAAGTACAAAATTATTTTTAGCTTTAAGTACACTAAAACCGTTTAACATAAAAAAATAATAAAAATTATTTTCAAGTTTTTAGTTTTATTGTTAGTTGATACTCATTCTATTGAGTTCATTTTAATGCGTCACTATAACCAACCAGAACTAATAAACGATTTTATATTAGGTAGTGGAAAATGGGATGGAAAATATGTAATTTAATATTTTGTAGCATTCATAGTAACCTCCAATTCCACCAATCAAGCCCTTTCATTTGATACCCATATTGAGGAAGTTGCAGAAAAAATCTGTTCTTAGCCATTTTGTGGCGGCAGCCATCTTGAATATAAAATCATAAAATATGTGTTATATTGTATTGTCATCCAGATTAAAAGTGTGTACCAAATTTCAGATCGATTGGTCGTCAGGAAGAGGGTGAAATTTAAATCACTAGATTTGACCCAAATATATAACAAATAATATACAGCACAAGTTAAAAACGTTAAAAACAGAAACTCTTTACGTTTAATAAACATACATATGTTAATAATTTACTGCATTTTTTTTGTTTTACTTAGTATTTTAAAGCTTTTAAGTGATTTTTATCTAATGTTTTTATTGGTTTATGGTTATAAAATCTTTATAAAATGCAAAATATTTAACCCAGGTAGCTTCTTAAATTAAACCAGAAGTGTAAAACCTTTATTATAGGGATATGCAGAATAGTTCGAACTTAAATTATTCGAATCAATATCAATATTTGATTCAAAAGTAAATCAAATATTTCGTAAATTCGAGATTAATCAAAAGTTCCCGATAATTCGAATAATTCAAGAAATTTCTCGCTTAATATTTCGTTTTTTTAATAATTATCACGAATTATTGTAGTAATCACAAATTTTCGAGGATATTGAATTTAGGATTTGTTATGTTTGATATATAACATATAAATTTGACAAATAATATACATTTTATTTGAACCATAAAATTTAATGCCATAAATAAAACAATTAATAAATATATATTAAAATTGAGCAATTGTCCTCTTCGGATAATTTAATTTTTATTAATCAAAAGGATATTATGGGTCAGTACTTAATTGGATAAAATAGGGAAACCATTTATAATTTGATAATAAGTAAATAATTCGCATTATTCGTGAATTATTCAAAAAATTTTGAATTATTCGAAATTTTTCGATGTACTTGAAATTTTTGAAATGTACGAACTTTTTGAACTATTCGAAATTTCTCAAATTATTTGTTGAATTTTAAACGGTTTAAAAATTCAATTATTTGATTCGATTTTTGAACCGAATATTAATATTCGATTCGGACGATATTCGCACACCCCTACTTTAATCTCAAATGTGCCAAGTTACCTTAACAATGAAAAAAAAACTGATATAAAACAAGAATGCTGACCATTATTTTAATCTAAAGAACGATTTATTTATTTTACGCACATGTCCGATAGAATATATATATCAGACGTGTACACATTCGTAGATTTTTTAATCCATTGTATAGAACAGTCAGGCCAACTCTTTAATTGAAACTAATTTATCTTTTGCAGGGTTTTCATAAATTCGCACGAAATTAATCTTAATTCGTTGATTTATAATGTGTGCCAAATGATATAAAATGATTTAAATATTGTCCAAAAACAAATTTACCTGCATTTGATGGATCACAGCGTTAAGCAGACAAAATAACTTCAAACCCCCAAAATTTATACTTCTCATAAACCTTATAACTAATGGGACAAATTTGAAATATATTTTTATAAGTACGGCCTTTTTCATTTATTTTTTGAAAGTTTTAGTACTTATTGGTTTATGAAAAATAGGTTATTAAGAGAAAAAGTTTTGCTTTTGCACCTAAATTAAACATTAAAATATTTCTAAAGTATTATTATACTAACAAATTAAAATGTACAAAGACGTCATGGATAAAGCCAATATAATAAGACATTACATCACATGTTAAAAATTTATTATAGGAATAAAACTTTTCGAGTTTTCATTTGGTTTTGTTACTAAGTGGTAGCTCCCTAGCCACCCTTGGAAGTTTATTAAAATATTTTAGGGCAAGGGAAGGCCCATTCTGGTTAGTTTAAGCATACTGGTTAAGCAGGTAGGTATTGGGGGATATCGTCGAATAAAGCAAGCAACAAAAAGGATGTATGTGACTAATCCAATCAGATGTGTTTACATGCAGGTATTCACATTAGATTGTCTCTTTTCTTTACATTTGCCTATGTGTTATGTTATTAAGCTGATTCTTGTATAACATTTACCATTAAAATATCTAGTTTGCTATTTTTAGCTGTTAGCTTTATTGGAGTTAACGTTACTTTTTTTGGTGATTCTGTAGCAAGCCCTTTTAATTTGGTACCCATATTGTAGAAGCACATTAAAAACACCAGCGCGCCATCTTGGGGGTTTTCTGCCATCTTGATTCAAATGACGTCAGACAGCTAATCCTTTATTGTCATTTAAACTAATTCTGTATATGAACTTTTACCTTAATTGGTTAAACCAATCATAACTGCAGAACATAGTACGTACATAAAATTAATATAATTAGTAATATATTATTTATTTAGCCACATTAGTGTTAATCAAATAGCGCTTGCGACTTTATGTGCAGTCAAGAATAATAAAACAGGTTTTATTTTTAAAATTTGACACTACGGTGCATAAGGTTTAAAGAAAAATATTTTAAAGGGCAACTAAAAGTTTATGATGTTCTTTTATGTAAATTAAAGCACCTAAATTTGCATAATAAACTTAATTGCTTTTAGATTAAAGCTTTGTATTTAATTCATAACTGAAAAGTATTTCCAAATGCTCCTTGGTAATTGCTTTTTGAATAATTAAATTTGTGTATTAGCCGCGGCATATTTTAAATGTTTATTATTGGTTAAATAATAAACTTCGTAATGTACTGGCCGACAAAAAGAAACTGGCATTTTTAAACCAAAAATATATACAGTTTTAAGTGTCGACACAAGTCAATATTTTACCATGGCATTATTTGTTTTTTTTTTTTTTGTTATTAATTATTTAAAAATCCTTAATCTCTGAAAAGTTAATCAAAAAATCGCTAAAAAACTACTTTTCATTTCTTTAGAGCGATTTACAGGGTGATTTGTTAAAAATGGGATTTATACATTATTTAATATATTAGGATATTTGCCACAACATAAGGAACATCTTGTATAAGATATACATAGATAGTTTTTAATGTTTTTAAATGATACTGAAATATTTTGTTACTGGAAAAGTTTTAGTTAATTGCAAATGTGTTACACATCGCGATGGGTCTCATAATAAAAAATGAAATTTTTTGCAGCTCAGTGGTGACGCCAGATACTGATTAATGGGCTTTTGGGGTAGCCAAAGGGGGAAGCAACAATTTTTAATGGAGCTCACAATGGATTTGAAAATAAGTTAAAATAAAAAAAAACATTAACAAAAGAACTTACGTCTCCAGAAAAAAGTTAAGGCCAACAAAAAGGCTTCAGGTACTTTAGTTACCACCAAAGAAAAAATCAATATTTTGTATTTTACGTTAATCATTATTTTCTACCTAAAAACATTTGCACCCATCCCGATACACATTACAATGACTGCTTCTTGCATTTCACCTACTAGGGAGGCCAGCCATATTTTAGGGAAATCGGGCCACCTCTGGCCTCTTTTCGTGTCGCCATTGTGCAAAGTCCCATTCTATAAACAAAAACGGGAATTATAATAATTTAAAAACCTAATTCTTTGTCATTACTATTATTATTATTTTATAAGTACATTATATACCAAAATATTTTTAGGACATGCACGTTCTTATATTAATATAAAACTTTTGTCATATCTTATTAGGCAACAGAAATATGGAATTTTCTTAGACAATTAGGTGACCCAGTATAAACGCTTCAACATGGCTATTTTACAAGGTAGAGATTTGGCATAGCCGGCGATTCTCCAATCGCGAATATTGGTATCGAAGTAAGATTGGATAATAGACCCGCAGTGGTGGAACAAAATGTCAGTACCTTTTACGTTTTCTTAAGTGGCGAACTTAAGCAAATAAGACATATAAAATGAATGAAAAATATCTTGAAAAATAAAACAAATACTTGAGATAAAAAATTTGGTTTAAGAAACTTAACAAATCGAAAATAAAATTAGAAATAATTTAAAATTTTATAAAATTAATTTTAAAATTAGACCTTGTTATCAAAAATGAACAAAGTTATGACCAAAAAACATTAACATTTTAAGAAATTTTAAATTAAATTGTTAAGCAACTAGTCAAAACTTTTTAAAGTTAAACATCTTTCGTCCTAACCTTAGTATAAACATTATTCAAGTCAAAAGTTTACTTTCCTAGATTGATAAAAAGTAAAGTGTCGGGATAAAAAATTGTGTTACTACATTTTTGCAAGTTGTAACTTTATTGCAAAGTGGAAATAAAAACTATGATGCCTAAATTTTAAACAATATTCTTATAGGCAAAAATACAATACAAAAATTGTAAACAAAATTTTAAATACCCTAATAAAATACTCCTAGCTCACCAAAATACCTTTTATATACCTATTTAAAAATATAATAGTACCTACAACTAGAGCTTTTATGAAAAAATGCTATTTACACTGGATAACTGTAAATAAAATATATTTTATTTAAATTTTTCCCTTTTAATGTTATGTGTATTTTTAAAATAAATATTTTGTTTGTTTATTTATTTATTACTTTTTAATTTTTTATACCTCTCGAACGTTTTTAATTAATGAAATAATAAATCATATCAATTTTATTTTCCAGCACCTCATCGTTTTTAATGAAATAGTATTTTACATTTAATAAAACAATAAAAGTGTGCAAACTTTATTAAATAAAGCTTTTGCTCCGGTAAGATAAAAAAATGGAAACAATAAAAATTACATTTCTACAATGACACTTGTATTTTATGAGAACAAGGAGGTTAAAAAATTGGCAAATAAAAATAAAGCAAATATAGATAAATATTTTAGAAATAAAGAGTTTTGCAACAAATGCAATGTAAACTATATACTGGGTGTTTTTTAATAAAGGGACAAAAATTTAAGGGGCGATTTTTTTGTTATTATATAAGAAAATCCCATATTTATAAAATAACATACTAAAAATATTAACTGTATCTCAGAAACGAAGCAACTCCAGACATAATATTCGTGGGCTGCAAAACTCAGGCGTTTAAAGTGGCATCATAAAAATAAGGATCAGGCCACCATAAACCGCACCACGGCCGCATTAAGCCCGAATTCAAAATAATAGAGAAAAGTGGGACAAATAAATTCGGAAAAATTTAAAAACACTTTTTATGCCCTTAACATATAAAAAGTATTTTGGTTAAGCTAAGTTTATTGTTTTATGTATGTTTGCTTATTTGTTTAATTAATAAAGTAGATTTTTTCTGCCTATCCATGTTTCTTTCCTATGTTTGGCCACACATTCACGTTTTTTTTTAATTTTAATTTCGATGTCGATGGTACGTCGCGTCATACGGTCTGAAACATGACCAACAGATGAAATCATACGTATAAAATTAATAAGGTAGTGCTTTAAGGTTGGTTGTTGTAATGTAATAATAAAAAAGCCATTTAATAGGTATTTAAAAAGAAAATAACAAAATTTTATTTTTACATCTTGTAAATAATATGTAGTAAAATTTAAATGAAAATTCATAAGAATACCCTATTTTTTGGTTATTAATATGGGGTAATATTAACTCTACGGCATTTGATTACAATGGTACATTTCAAAACCGAGACACGACCGTGCTACGGTGCGGGCCTCGGTGCGGTTTTGTGTGGCCAAACTTTAAAAATATGTTACCCTATTTTTAAAGTTTATTTTATTATATTTATTCGTTATAACAGACTCATATTATTACAATTCTATTGAATAAAAACTTTTGCACCGCTTCCCCTACATTTCAGCAGCGAGAGGCACGGTGGCGGGCTTGTTGCGGTTATGCGTGGCCAGACCTTTATTGTAACAAAAAATAACTTTAGTGAGTTTAAGGTCTCTTATTTAAACTAGGTTAAAAAAAACGTTTACAGTATACATAGCAATATTTTTTGAAAACACTTCATTTCGTTAAGTTAGTTAAATTAAAATTTTCTTAGTATTTAATTAAGTAAAACTAAAGAAAAATCCTATGTTTATTCCGTGGTTTAGGAATAAGCAATACGGAGAATTTTAGTTTTTCCTTGAGAACAAACCAAGCTTCGACAAAAATATTACGAGTAAAAGGCAAAAAGGTGTATTTCTTTTTGCTAAATTTAATTAAAATATAAAAATTGCACAACTCTAGTCGCCATTGAACAAAAAAAATATTTGGACCTTAATACCATTCCTTTCTGCTATTATTAAACTGTCAAATTTTATCAAAATTAAATTTCCTAAAGTTTAAAGGATATTAATAAAAACGAAGTTTTAAAAAAGTTAAATACCGTATATCTCTAAAGCAATGCAGTTCCAGAGCCATGAATTTTGTTTTATAGAATTTGCTCAGAAATACGCTCCTAATTTTTCTTACCAAAACTGAAGAAAAACCATTTGTATTTTCTTACATTTTTCTTTATGTTTTCTTATGATCATATACAGGGTGTCTTATAAAATTGGAACCATATGGAAAGCTTTTTAAATATTCATTTAACGAAAAAAGGGTTTATCCTTTATACAAAGTTCTGCAACCATCAGATATTAAATTTTATCAGTCATCTACGGGGTCTGGCCAAAAATGAAATTTTTGCTTAAGAGTAAACTACTTGTATTTTTGCTAATATCAGGAGTTATCATGAAGAAAAAGGCTTAGAATTAAAAATTTATTTTAAATATGAAATTTTGTTTATTTGCAAATTTTTTTATATTTTTTCTCCGATAATCGAGAATGTTGTCGATTAGTTCATGGTACAATTTTTTTAATTTTGATGTACAAACGTCCATTTTCGTTATTTTTGATTTAAAATTTTCGAAATTAGCAAAAATACAGGTACTTTACTTTTTAAGTAAAAACTACACTTTTTTCCAGACCTCGTAGATGACTAATAAAATTTAATATATGATGGTTGCTTTTTAGGTTTTGGATCATGCAGAACTTTTTTTATAAAATATCCTTTTTTCGTAAAATAAATAATATATTTTTTTCAATTTTATCAGACACACTGTACAACAAAACTAATACTCAATGTACCTACTCAGTCACGTAATGCATTACACTTTTAAGGTAATGTATCTACTTAAAACGAAAATATCTGATAGCTTAAATTTATTTAATTAAAAATGGGTTATAGAACTTTTGACTTTTTACAAATTTATATAATAACATAACTCAAGACAGTTAGTTTAACTTTGGCTACTGCTTAGGTTTTGTTTTATTTAACGAAGAGGTTTTGTTAGCTAAAATTGTTTTTGACCACAAATGTTTTTCATCATATTAAAGTTTTCGCTTTTAGTCGACCAAAAAAGTAGAATAAACAACAAAATATTTTATTATTGTGGCAGCTTTTAATTAATCAACAATTTGTTGTTCATTAAAAAAGCACAAGCACAATCTTGGTATTTCCAAAAGGTATTATTTTTTTTTTAAGTAAGTCAAAACATTTTATAGAAAAAGCAGTCACAGCCTACTACCCTATGTTTATTTTTAATTTTAAAATTAGACACAAGAGATGGCATTTATCTGCAATAAATTCAGTTAGATAGGATACATTTTATTGACCCCTAGTTTTTACATAAACATTTGTATTTTCAAATTATGGTACATAGAGGAGACTGTAAATATTAACGGTCTTAAAACTTCTAGTTTTAACCCGTAACCACAGACAGACGGTTGCAAATATTGACTTCTAATAGCCGATTCCCATCCTAGGGGTTTAACTCGGGGTATTTATCCCGGGTAAAACGTCTTTGACTTGACGATTCCACCTACGAGTCATGGGTAAGAGGTTAAAAACTGTGTGCGTTTTACCCGCCATTTTAGGACTGGTTTAATTTTCCCTATGGGTGACGGCTTTCTGACAAAATTCCATGCATAAATTACACGGTTGGTACTACCAAAGTTGTGATTTTGATTTAAATGTGCATGAATAGGATTCCACTGAATCCTTAAAAAAAGCCCCGACAATCAGCTAATGGGTAACGACTCATGATAATGTTAATGTTGAGAATTTTTTTACGTATTACAGTAAAAGGTAACCAAAAAACCTTTTTTAAAAAATTTTAGGGTAGGTAAAAAGGCGGAGAGCAAAAACTTAGCCCAGTTTATACCTTGTTATTTCATCCTCTATATTTGGCATTATAATTAGCAATTTTTGTTTTTTTCTTTATAAAGGTATTACCTTAGGTTTTGAGCTTCAAACGTTTTGATAAGTTTATAAAATGTATCTTTTTATTTGCTTAAGTAGATATGCAATAAACTAAGATTTCACAGTAAATTACAAAAAAAGGTCCCCACTTTTTAGTTGCTCTCTTTTCCTATTTCAAAATTGTTATTCGTAACTACCGCATACCCTTTCTTTTATACTTTCCGCCCTTTATTTCATATTTTTCCGCCCCCTGCAGCGTTGCTCGCTGGTGTCTTGCACCTTTTGCACCATCCGGTAGGCACGGCCCTGCCCATAATACTATTTTGGTGATATTAAAATGTATGTTTATATCTTTGATTCAAGTTTACCCACTATAATAAAAAAATAAGTGGGTTTACCCTAAAAGAGACTTTACCTTATTTTAATTTTCTAATAAAAACCTAAAGCAAACGAAACTACCTAATTTACAGACAATTGTATTTTTAATCGGCACCTCTATTTTAAGAAATTAAATATTTACAGGTATCGATTTAGAATACTTGTAATGTACCTATAAAATTCTTAAAAGCACTTTAGCTAGATGTTCTATTTTAAGATTTTGTTAGCACAGGCAATATACTTTATGTTCTAGGTTTATTACTTTTGCAAATATAAAATTTTAATGGGCTTTGATTTGTAAAAATACAGAATAATGACAAAAAAGATTTTTTATTTTCTTGTACAAAATATACTAAAATGTAAATTGTTTCTTAACTAAATTTTAGTCACTAATACACATTTACAGTGTGTTTAAAAATAGACCAAACTATAAATTTAGATCTTTTAATATTTGGAAAAAAGATTTGATTCACAAATGTGTGTTGCTTTATCAAAAATTGCTGTATTAATTTACTAAAAACCATTTATCAAATTTGGTATGTAAAACTTTTAATCCTGTGAGATTAAATACTGATATTGAAACGGTCGCCAGATTTGTTAAATTGTATTTTTTTTATTAAATGTTTTATTTACTTTAACAGCATTAAATTGGGTGGATAAAGATACAGTGACTGCCAGAAAGGTCGAGGGCATATAAGAAGCTGTTTCATTTTTGATTTAAAAAAAATATATATTTTGGTTACAATCTCTGCATACGCAAAAACTTTCAAATCACTGATCAAAATTTAAATAAACCATAGGGTAAACGAGGTAGGTACAAATTAACGAATAAAATACCTTTATTTTTAAACTTAGAGAAAAATATTATTTGGAAAACTTGTAAAAATTAAAAGTTATGTCATAATTTTAGGGCAGAAACTCCTAGTAAAATATTTAAAAAACACTTTTTAACTTACCCCGTATAGAGATTACATCGAACTAAATTAACTGCCGTAAATAATATTTAATGCCCTAAAATGTTAAAGCTTTAGCATTCTTAAAGCATTTAATAGTAAGGGATCCCTGAATCATTTTTTCAAGGCAAGCTAATTTTTCGTGTGTAGGTTCATTTTGACGTGACGCCCATCTTTTTCCTTACAACAATTTTCGTTGGTGGTAGCTTACAGGAAAGCAAAAATTAAATGTGTTGATTTAACAGATATTAAAAATTTATCACAAACAGGGAATTTTTTCTGTTAATTTTTAAGATAATTATCATCAAAGGGTCTCCTACCACCAACATGTATTGTTAACCATGTTGTGCAAAACAACTGTATATTACGCATTACAAGTGTGGAAAATGACTAATTTCACACGAGGTGGGATAATGATGTTAGCACGAGGCGTTAGCCGAGGGGTGCGACAAGCCCACGAGTGTAAGGAAAGTCATTTTCACACGAGAGAATACTGTACACTTTATTTTTCCTACAGACCGCAAATTATTCACCAAAAAAATAAATAGGTTAAGGTTTGTCTGTTCAGAAAAAATAAAAAACAATTGAGACTTTGCAAACACTAGGGTGATATTTCACTTTGCAAACACTAGTGTGATATATACTTTTCCTCACTGCTATATTATACTGTTTTGACAATATTTTTGCATCGAAAATCACCTACCTAGAAGCATTATATAACTTTTATCATTTTGGAATTTAAACAGGCCCCTCACTTAATAAAATTGTATGGTTTGTTAGGTAATAACGCTAATAGTTTAATACGGTTTTCTGCTATTATAAGTGTTTTTAAAAATTATCGATTCTTACATATTTTAGACACTCTTCTAAATAAAACGTAAGTGGTGCATATCCAAAATATTCCGTTTTTTACAAAATATCAGTAAATAAGCTTACGGGACCGGGAGTGAAAGGGGTGCTGGGTGGGGTAAAATTGGTAAAACGAGTTAATGAAACTGAACATCACATGTAAAATTAAGTAAAAATAGCAGTTTTCCTCATATTTTTAAGAAAAATATAAAAAATATGAAAATTGTAAATGCATAACCTAAAGTCCTAAAAGTAAGGGAAAAACGACTACCAAACGTCAGTTACCATGCAAAATATGGAAAGCATTTGGCAACGTCGGAAGGGTCCTGATTCTATTTATGAATGGATAAAAGAAAGTGGATTCATAAAGTGTGTATTAGCCTTAGGTTTAATTAGGGATTAAAAAAAGATTTAACTAGTTGTTTGAGTACACGAAGAAAGAGAGGAAGGAATTTGATCTATAGGCTTTTTTCTCTGGCGCTTTAGGTCGAGACGGTCAAGCGGCAAGGCTGCCTCTATAAAGTACGTGCTCAAAGGTAGAAGGGAGATTTTTAATTTGATCTACTTACCTGACAACACTGTGCCAGTCAGTGAAAGTTGTTTTTGTGGTTATGTCTATTTTTGTTTATGTTTTTATTTTTCGTAAATTTTAATAAATATAAAATAAGATGATTTTCGCTAATTTGGGTTCTACCGTTTAAGGTAAATAAAAAGTTTTTACTGTCACTACAATAAATATGTCACTTGCAAAACCAATAGCAGTTTTTAGAATGACATCATAATATGTATCACACCAGTGTTGTAAAGTACTTTGCAACACTAGTGCTGTAAAGTACTTTGCAACACTAGTGTGATATAACGCATTTTCTATGCATGAAATCAGTGTGCTATTGCTATTTTCACAAGTGGTCGTTATCCTGGTTTTTTGATATTTATTAAATAGACATATTTAATCTCTGCTACCCCTGTATGCTACCACCAACGAAAATTGTTGTAAGGAAAAAGAGGATCGTCTCGTAAAAATAAAGCTACTCACGAAAAAATTAGCTTGTTAGTAATGGTTTGGAAAAATGGTCCATGGATCCCTAACTATAAGTACATTTAAAGCACTTTAAAATATAAAAGTAAATTTTTGTTTTTTTATTGTGGTTAATACTAATAATTTTAGCCTAAACATTATTAGTATTATTTTTTAAATATTACTTTTTCACTTCATAAAAGAATACTATACACTTTAGATATTAAAATGTATTTTTAATCCTTTTGGTTACAATATTTAAAAACAAAATTTATTTAGAATTATGGCACAAAAGTTTAAAAATCTATTTTATAATTAATCCAAGTTCACAACAAGAAATAATAATATTTTGTTTTGGGTTTATGAATATAGATGGTTTTTTTCTTGTTCTAAATTTGTATTTTTTATTAGTATTTTGTAAGTTTGCGTTCATGTAAAAAAATTTATAATTTTTTTTCAGAAATAATTTTTTTAAAAATTTTTTATAAATAATAAATGAAAAGATTTTCATATGGTTAAATATTTTTGCCGGTCTCTGTATAAATAATAATTTTTATTTTAACCACCCAGACCTGCACCAAAAAAAATATCGTTTACTTTCTAAAGTTTATTCCTAATTGTTTTACTTAGCTTAACCTGTTTCATTGTTATTTTTTAATTTGTTTGGGTAACATGTATTAACAACAAAACTAAAAACTTAAAAATAAATTATATAAAAATATATTAGGTATGTACTAAAAAGCTAAAAATTAATTCGGTAAGTCCTAGCTACCAGGTCGAACCAATATTATCAGTTTTCTGGGATATTGATCAGACATATAATAAAATCCTTGGGCACGTAAAATTTGTATCATATTTACACAGAATGTGCTACGCCCATCGAATTTATTATTTATCTGATTATTACCCTAAGTTGATGAGAAGATTGATCCGATCTGGTAGCTAGGCCTGAGCGAATAATTTTTAAGCATTAAAAAAAATAACTTTGGTAAACCGGCAAATGTTTGCAGTCTTGTACCCATAAAACTATATACTAATAAAATAAAAAAATCGTCTAGAAAAATTGATTGGCGGCTCTAAGGTAACTCAAGATTTTATTTGTATACTGTTATAACTTTTAATCTCCTTTAAACTAATGCCATAGAATGTCATACCTACCTAATAATTTTAAATTACAGGAATTATTTTCTTTATCTATGCTTTACATTATTATTTTCTTAAATTTTAATTTAAGATAAACAACAAATTTTACTCTCTTATTTCCAAATTTATATGTAATAAGGTATACTAATAAGCATCCGAACTAAATAAGACAATACGGAATACAGAATATAATTATAATTAAGCTTGGAATTCCTCTTGAATCCATTTCTAATTAAATTATTTATATTATCAGGTATAAAGAAAATTTCCTTTTATTATCGTTCAAAATTTAACAAGAACATTTGAGATAAGAAACCCTGAGACAGGTATTATTTAATTTAATTTATCAAGTCTCTTATAATGACGCCTTTTAATATTATGGAATATTTTAAAAGATAATTAATAATTTATTTACAATCAACTTCTGAGACCTAAGTAACCCTATACAGAGTGTCCCATCGGGAACTGCTGCGATCGATTTCAAGAAAAATAGGCCTTCGAAAATTTTGAAAATTAGAAATATTATAAATTTAATGGGAGACATACGACTAAAATATTTTGACAGTTCCACAACTTACGGGTTTACCAGAGTTAGTGTGTAACTTAGCCTTATTTTAAATAGAATACCTTATATATATATATATTTTTTAGATTCTGCGTAAAATTTTAAACGTATTTTCTACATAATGTTCTGCATACTAAAAATTAAATTTAAATGTTATGTCAAAAATGACGTTAGGAAGGCATTACGTAACCATATTTGAAAATCAAACTTAGCTACTTTAACGTAGGTAAGTACGTTTCTCATGCACCTGTACTTCGCGCTACCTGAGAAACGGCCCTGCTTTCAAGGTAGTGGGTACGACATACCTCCTAACAACACATTATACTAATAATCCTTAAAATTTTAGCTTGGCTAAAATGACGTAGATCTGGGGGCTCTTGGATCTTGGACTATAAGGGTTAAACGATCTTAAAAATTACATTTCAACTAATCTTTCTGGCGAGGGTGGGAGCCATTATTAAATTTTAGGGATGAGGCACACCATCGATTAATATTCTTATTTTAAAGATCGTTTTATTTTTATCATTTTCTTTTAGTTTAAAGTGGCTTGCTCTTACAGGTAATTTAAAATTATACATGAAAAGTAAAAATAAAAATTTTAACAATCTGTCATATCAACGGAAATAATAGCAGATACATTACACTTGACAGTTGTAACCAGGGTCAAAATATCATTAAAATAAAGCTTTACTTGACCTCTCTTATTAAAACTTTTGGGGGTGTGTTTTACCCCTGCTAGACGGTTGCATTTCAGGGGTGAAAAAGGCAAGAAAAGTGTTTCCCCTAAAATCAAAATTAACGGGTCCGCGCGTTGAAACGACCTGTAATGCCCAAAATAGAGTTCTGTTTTGTTTTTAAATAGCCACCCTGTATACAAATAAACTCTTTAATTTACTTTACCGATAAACTTTTAAATTTTTCTTATACATTTTTTTGTTTTTTGATTCTTATCATGGCATGGTGAATATGTCAGTAAGCTTTTAAACAAACTTAACTTTTTATAAGTTAGAAAAAGTTACAATAAATTTTTATAATATTTTTTTATTATACAAGGTGATCGACTATATTTTAACCCAATTTTAGCGCAAATAACCCAAAAAAAAATGTTATTAAGATGCGGTTTTCGCAGGAAGCTAAATTTTTAAAAGTATTTTTATTTTATTTTTGCCTTTTGGGTGCGAAATTTTGTTAACACAAAAATGGTACATTTTTCGATATAGGGTAACCTTGTTATTATAAATAAAACACCATGTATATTTTTTTCCGTCCCTAAACTTATTCTTTTAGAAAAATGTAACAAAAGCTTTGGTTTAAAAAAAACCAAATGGCTTTATTTATTAATATCTAAAAAATACCTACAAAGAAGTTAAAAGTTTTATTTGCCAATAAAAGGTAACAGACCAGGACCATATAAAAAATTTTCCAAAAACCATTTTATACATGTTTTATTTATCTAAACATATTAATTTAAATTTTTGCTGCACAGCCATCATATTGCAACAAAAATTATAGCCTCCTTATTTTTAAAAGACACATAACCTCTTCATAACTATGCCGTGATTTAATTTTAGAAAATATTATGTACTTACTTTTTCAGTTGATGTCAAGTTTACTGTTACATTGCATAAATTGATATTTATGTAAGTTTATTGTAGTGGGCATGGAAACAAAACACTAATTCAAGGTGTGAAAAAAAGCTTCGAGTGTAGTGTTAAAAAAGTTACGTTTTTAAACACTTTATGTAGCGTATTAGAATGCAGAACCTTATCTTCATGTTAACAATAATTTAAAAACTGATTTTTTACGGTCGTGGAAAAATGTAATTATTAGTAGCATATTCATCATTGCAAAACCTTATAAGTATGGAAACTTGTCTTTTAATTTGATTTATTAAATGCAACAAACGTAATAAACTAATTTATTAAATTCAGGACGAAAAATGTATAGCTCACGAAATGTCTAAACGGCATTATTTAGGCGTTATACGAGTCTGCTGATTAAGCAAAATTAACTTCTAACACCTAAACTTCTTTGTTGGACAGAAAAATATACGAATTTAAAAGAGGGAAGTAATTTAAAACTTTAAATGTGAGGTATGTAAAAGTTTCAGCTCGTATTTACATTGACACTTTTTTTTGCATTTAATTTAAATTATTTGTTAAAGTTTAATAATATGCTGTATATGATGTTCCGGAATATGTGAAAAGTATTTCTGATTTATACAGAACTCTATCAAAATATTATAAATAGTTTCTATATTTTCGTTTCAGCTACCCCTTAATAATAAAACAATATGTGCTCTTAAGGACGTTAAAAATTGGTTTTCGGAAATCACTTTTTTTTATTAAGTTTTCAAATTTTGTACCACCATTTAGCTTTAAATTTTATAGTTAGTCGGAAAAAGTTGTCCATTTTTCTCAAAGAGACCTCTTAATATGATAAGTAAAAGTATAAGACAAACTCGAAGTCTGGGTCTCAGTCAAAATGAGACCCAGACTTCGAGTTTGTCTTATACTTCTTACTTATTATAGTTAGTCGTTTAAAAAAATATTTTTATTTATTATTATAAATATCTTTAGCTAATTTTGTTTTTATTTGACAATGTTAAAAAACGATATCTACGCCACTGAGTGTGTAAAATATAATAAAACATTTTTATGCTTTCTTTAGAATAAACAAATTAAACTACAGCTTTTATGTTTCCTATTTTTTTCGTGTCTTTCGTTCCGTTAAAAAGTAAAAACAAAAAATAAAATCCACTTAATTGCATATTTTTCGAATATAAAGAAAGCAGGACTTTTTTTAAACTTTAAATTTTATAATTTTTATTAAGCAATTATGTACCAAAAATAATTACTTATTTAAATAAGGTTTATCTCCAAAGTAACAAATTCTATTAAAATATATCTGGTGACAACAAAATTACTATCCAGCAATTTATTTTCTTTAGTGCAACCGTCCAGTTTTCAGATTTAGGGATATTATATCGTATGTATTATTGTATGTACTATCGGATGCCATTTTTAGATATAATAGCATCAATGTATTACTTCCGGTTTACCCGGAAGTGATATAAACTTTGATATTTTAAATGAAACACCCTGTATATTTTCAGAATGACTTAGGTCATTCCTGATATAAAACCTTTAATATATTCATAACCCAAATTTTTGGTTTTAGAGAAAATGGCGTTTGAAAATGTCCAAACGACGGCACATTATGCAGTTTTATGGGAAAAAAAATAAACATTGCAAAAATTGAAAATGCTTAAAATAATTCTTTTAAAGACTCTCCTTAGAGACCATTATAATACTACTTTCTGTTTACCCGGAAGTGCTGTAAAATTTGAACTTCCAAATAGGATAAACCTGATAATTTTAATGAAACATCTGTATATTTCCTAAGATTTAAGTTCTTTAGGATGTTTCTGATATAAAACCTATAATATACCCATAACCTAATTTTTTAGTTAAAAAAAAACTGAGTTTAAAAAGGTCTAAACGACCTCACGATAAAGAGTTTCATGTTCGTGCCGTCTAGACCTTTTCAAACGCCGTTTCCTTTAAAACTAAAAAGGATAGGATATGGGAATATTATAGGTTTTATATCAGGAATAGCTGAAAGGATTTAAATCTTAAAAAAATATACAGGGTCTTTCATCAAAATTATCACGGTTATCATACTCAGAAGTTTACAACACTTTCGGTTAAACAGGAAGTAGTATATATAATGGTCTCTAAACGAAGGAGTCTTTTAAAAGAACGATTTTAGGCATTTTTAAATTTTTGCGATGTCGTTTGGACATTTTTAAACGCCATTTTCTCCAAAACCCAAAGAGTTAGGTTATGAATATATTTAAGTTTTTATATCAGGAATGACCTGTAAAATTTAAATTTTAAAAATATGGAGGGTGTTTCATTTAAAATATTAAAGTTTATATCACTTCCGGTTAAACCGGAAATAAAACACAGATGCTATTATATCTAAAATTGGCATCCGATAATACAATATAACGTCCCTATATGGTTGCACTGAAGTAAATAAAATTCTGGATAGCAATTTTGTTGCCATCCGGTATATTTTAAAAAATATTTTAGTTTTTTAAAACAATTACCATCCTGTATCTTGAAAATGGGAAATTTGCAGACACATGTTCATATAGTGTGTCCCAGGTTAGGTGTTACAAGAAGACAAATGGACCAAACATTTTTTTGAAAAATGCAGAGGTAAAATTAAATTGATTTTACTTTAATACATTTAACACTTTAAACTTTAAAAATGTGTAACAAGATTATAAAAGTCTGCCATATCATACGTAGGTCAAATTAAGATCAAATATTGTAGAGGGTGATCAAAAAATATTTTCAATTTAAATAGCCATATCTCTTTTATTTTAAATGGAACACCCAGTATTTTTTACGTCACATGATGACAAATAAAATACTCTTTCAAATGGTGTATAGGTTACCTATACCTATCTTTTGTGCTTTTTAGTAAAATCTGTTTTACAAATTTTTAGTCCAAATGTTTATTTAAATTAAAGTTGGCTGTGACATAGCAGCCATTAATATTTTCTTAAGAAAATAACAACCACCATTTATTAATTACTGGTGTTTTAGTCAGTTTAAAAGAAATTTCAATGATTTTAAATAAAAACCCTTCTTCTACAACAACAAGATGATACTGGTAGGATGTGAAAAAATGGTTTTACTTTAGTTTAGAGTTAATCCTGAAAAATATTCAGCAGGCATGAAATCATCTAATAACCTTAATAGTTGCTTTAAAATTACCAAGAGTAAAGTACCTTTGCTTTAAAATGTAGAACAAAATTTTATAAATAAATGTTATAGAGAATTAAATTTTATGTCAAAACTTAAAGTTAAAGAATTTAAATTAAAAAATTATTTTAGTCAATTTTTTACATTATGCATTAACAGTTTTTAAAATACTTGGTTTAAGACATCGAGTTTTAAAAACCTATTTAATTTTCTTTTAAATTTTGCTTCTTGCACATTATTTAGGTTATTTAATGCTTAATATAAAAAACTAACAATTACATTTTTTTATTTATATGCTTTAACTTCATATTTTGACATAAAATGTAATTGTCTACAATATATACTTAAACAATTTTGTTCCATTTTTAAAATAAAAGTGGTTAGCTTCTAGGCATTTTTATATTTTCAGTTTCCCAAAAGGACGTTATAAAATTCCTAACATTTTGGTTCATTTGTCCTCTTGTAACACCTATCCTGGGACACACTGTAAATTTTTTCTTATTTCGATAAAATAATTCTATTGCTGTAGGTTAGCACCACCGTTAAAAACACCCTGTATAAACGCGTTTGCGTACAACAATAAAAATGTACAGGGTTCTCATTTTTTATGTACATTTGAATTCTGCACCTTACACTATGCGTGAAAAGTTTATGGCCCATAGAAATTCTCAGTTCGGGACTGGAAAATGACTCCTCCGGGACCGAAACATTGTTTCTTAGACTTACCAATTACAACAGTATTGATTTATGTATTTCTAAGTTCTGGAACGCATTCTGTACACGAAAAAAAGTTTGCACCTAAAATTCCCAGTTTGGGCCGGAACATCGTGTTTTAGACGTAGCAATCACAACCATGACATATTCAAGTATTTTTAATTAGGTAGGTACATAAAAATGACAATGTCACGATTGGGATGTCAAAACCACGATTTTCTGGCTCCAAGGGGTCATTAATCCAAACTGGGATTTTCACAGAATAATTTTCAGAATTTGGAAATACATAAAAATCCCACTGTTGTGAGTGCTAAGTATGAAAAAATCCGTATTTTTAGGCTATAGAGGCACCTAGGGTCAATTCCAGACGTGGAGAGCCATTTCTTAGCTCGAATTCTGATTCAGCCTGTATATTATGTTACCATTATAAAAGTATGTTACAAAAGGTTTACAAAAAGGCCACATTTGATGCATTTATCTTTAATAGTTCTTGAAATATGACCACTTTAATTTGAAAAATAGCAGATATAATTTTCATTATACCTCTACGGCATCTGCACTTAGTTGAGAGTGTAGATGTAATGAAACTTATTATATTCAGATTTAAATGGCCATTTTTTGAAACTATTAAAGATAGATATAAACAATGTGGTATTTTTTATTTTTATATTAACTCATTATAATTACAAATAACTTTAGATTAAATAAAGTTATCAAGATGCGGTTCTTTGCATTATATTCTTGGCATTTGGTCGTTACATTTCTTTAATACCAAAACAAAGTGGCCGATTTTTTGATATAGGATAACTTTGTTGATGAACACCATGTCTATTCTTTACAATCTTTAAATTTAATCATTTTTCTTTTAAAAAATGTAACATATGGTTCCTGGGCCAGGAGCGAAATGGACTTCAAGATAAGAACACTTTTAAAACGTTTTAAGGGTGGCTCCTTTTGATGAATCTACCTCATTCATGCTGCCATAAATGGAAGCGGTGCTTTAACCCAGCCTGTCTATGTCAAATGTTTCGGGTGTCGGACTGGGCGAGCGCGTCAGTTTTTCTTAAACAAATTTATTATTATATTATTTTACATGCTATTTTTAAATTTAAGAGTTACCGTTATCAAACCATAAGGATCAAACACATGTTTTGGGTATCGGACTAGGCGGGTTACGTGACTGTTACCTTTACGATTTTTGGCACAATGTTTAAAAATTCCATGTAAAACAATGTAGCAAACTTTTCCGACAACAAAAAAGTGAAGCGTTTGCACAGTCCGATAATCCAAAACATTTGACATTGACAGGCTGGGCAACCTTCATAACTGTTCATATAAATCATTTACATTTTTATTAGTAGAAGATATAGTGAACCCGTCAAGTAACTTTTACAATAGCATGCACCTTCTAGGCAAAGTGAAAGGTGTGGTTGACTTGCCATATTTCCAAAACTAATAAAGTTAGATGTACCTAATGTGGTATTCTTTTAAAGCTCTTTTTAAGATCTTTTAAATAGTAATATAATACCTGTACAGGTGCCTCATTAAACAAAAAAATAAACTTAATTTTTTCACCTTGTATAGTATCACTAGTATCACCGTTAAAAAGATCTTTAAAGAGCTTTAAGAAAAACACCACATTGGCTACATCTAACTTTATTAGTTTTGGAAATATGGCTATTCAAATCAGCCACACCTCTTAGTTTACCTGGCAAGTACTTGTGCTCATCGAAAACGCCTGTCAATTTTCTTTTAAATCTTACGATGAATGAACTAAATCCTAGAAAAAATTTCAAGCTTACAGCTCAATTTTTTTATTTATATATTTTTAACTTTCATAAATCTACAGGGTGATAATGTGCAGGAGTAATGCTTGCCAGGTGACGATTGTCGTACTTAGCATGCTAGACTCATCACTATACAAATTTCTAGCCCTACAGGCCCAACGTTAGTCGAAGGTTTGACTAGTTCTGGGACTATATATTTTATTATAATATTAGCTGCGGATAATAACAGTGGTAAAATTATTTATTTTATACCAGGTCGTCAAAGAAAAATTATTTGTTTTTTTTTACTTAATTAAAAATAAAAACAAAATAATTAATATATTTTCATACCAATTTTGAAGGTACGAAAGTTACACAAACTAGTGTACTTATTATGTAAGATAAATACGAAGTCGTAATTTAACTTTTTAACTCTTTAGAGCATTCCAAAACAATAATTTTTTTCTTTGGACACTATTTTACCTCAATTAATTGTTTTTACCCTTTGTATTAAATTTTAAACTTTGTATTAAGATTTTTGTTTAACGACCATATAATTTATTATTAACTAGCGATTGTTAACCACAATCTTAGGCTTATAAATTTGTCGTGCAAATAGTAACTTGTACCAAAGCACGCTTTTTTCTTTGTAATTTCTCCTTCTCGTGACACAAATAAACAAAAATTAAAACAAAGAAATCACAAGCTTTATTTTAAAATTACCTTTAAACTATCAGAAACTTTGCATTAGACAATATTTTTTTATTAGAGACTAAAGAAACCTTGTCTTTATTTTCCAAAGGCCTATTTAGTATTAAGTACAGTGGTGTGCATTAAAATAGCAATGATAACCAAACTTATTAAAACTCCATTGGATTTTAGACTGGCCGACGCAATTGTCAGATCTAAATCCTATCGAAAATCTTTGAAAGCATCTAAAAAAAGCTGTTCAAGCTGCTAAACCAAACAATGCCAATGAATTGTGGGAACTCTTCCAAACAGCATGGCAATTTATTCCTCTTGCCACATCGTCAAAATCTAGTTGTATCCATGCTTTCCAGAAGCCTCAAAGTGATCATCAAAGGCCAAGCTACAAAGTACTGAAATATGCTATTGCGATTAGAATCGCTTAAATGTGCAAAAGCATACAGGGTGTTTCGCAAAATTTTAAAACTTTAAGGCAAATTTTACAATAAAAAAAAACTTTATATGAACAATGTCCTAATCGTCTTAGTTTTTGAACTACAAGGATGTTAAATTTTGTTTTAAATTACTATTTTTAAATTATAATATTTATACCAATGCTGATATTTTTAAACCATTTTGGGGACGCATGTTTGTGGCGAGTGTGGTGCAGGGTCTAACGTGTCAGCCTCTCACCACAGCGATCCGGATTCGAATCTCGGAATCGGACATCGGATTTTTAATTGCTCGTCACCGCACAGTTGGCAATGGCAAACCATTGTGTAGTACTCTGCCACTTCTAGTTAGTAGTTATTTATAAATAACGTCCGTGGTGGCACTACTGCGTTGTCTAAAAGGTGCTGTAAAATGCAACTGCATGTTTCAGTGCTTGGATAACGTTAACGAAACTTAAAAATGGGTTAAACATCCAATAACCCGGCACTCACGGTACACTGGTATTTAGGCATAAGCCTTCGTGATATGTCATAAAGATAGAAAAAAATGTAAACTAACCCGAAGACATTTTTTGGCATACATGAAAAAAAAATTACCAGTGTCGTCCATGAGAGGTTTAAGAAAAATATTTTATAATAAAGAAATAGTACGCCGCTGCATTTTTCTTAAAAGAAAATATTTTTTAAATGCCCGTTTAGTTTTTAACAAATTTGATTTTCTGACGTTTTTAATGCACGGTTTTGATTAAATAAATTTAAACCATTTTTAGGCATGCTCAAATCCCTATCTAAATATAGAATAAATAACCAAAGGTGATTTTTAGTTTAAAATTTGATAATATTTATACCAAATTACCATGCTGAAAAATGGTTTTTATTTATTAAGTCGAAAAGCGTGCATCAAATAAAAGAAAGTTAAAAGATCCAATTTGTTCCAAACTAAATGATTTCAAAAAATATTTGTATTCAGAAAAAATGCAGTGGCGTACCATTTTTATTAAATTACTCAAACCTCTCTTGGACGACACTGTTTTTTTCATGTATGCCAGAAAATGTTTTCTGGTGCAAATTCAAAAAAAAATCTGAATTGGTATAA
>JACEGR010005091.1:0-77805 GCA_014170235.1 Listronotus bonariensis | reverse complement strand
TATTTTCATCTTAATTTTTTTAAAGAATCACCCCTTGAATTTTGTCAGTAGAGTTACTGGTACCTTGTAAACTAAATTAGGTAACTACACATATAAATCGACTTTCTGAAAACGCCCTTCCTTTAAAAAATTGGATCTCTATTTGTTCTCTTAAAAGCCCCAAACTAAAATGGTATGCACTACCGCACTACCGAAATCGAAAAATTAGGTTATGTAGCTGTAAATATCTCAACTTACCAGTAGTATGTTCGTGTTATTTACTTTAGTAAAAAGGATTTACAAGGAAAATGCAGGAGTTTAAGATTTCTTCGTGTTTAATACATTTTAGTGAGGGTAGGTATACAAACCAAAAATTATATTACTTCAAACGTTCTTTGGGGTCAACGTCCCTATCTCTTATTTAATATTATATTATTTATAGGTAAGAAAAGTGGATTATTACTTGGCATTCCTTACCAAAATCATAAACACTTTATACACTGATAATTTGGTGCGATCCAAGCACAATGCACGTAAGATAAACATTTTAACAACCTTAGGCTTTCAACATAAGTATTACTGGAATCTGAACCTAATGTTTTTAAATATAGTTTGTTATTAGAGCATAAAGGAAACTAATGGAAATAATAATTTTAAATGCAATAATGTTGGTGTCATATTTCCAATTTTAATTTAGTGAATAAGAAACATTTGTTAAATTATAAAATATACCTATACACATCGTAAACAATTTAGACACAGGGAAAGGGCTCTCATGTAAGTACTACTTTGAACTTTATTTTTAAATATTTTCATTAAAATAACTAATATAAAGGCCTGTAATACACTTTATTCATTTCCTAATGTAAAATGTGGGTTGCCAAAGCAGCTTTATTCATATGAAATTCACCAAATATAGAGGGCTGCATGAACATACACTCGAATAAATCCATAAGGTAAGTAGATCTACATAATTTAGTATTGTTATGGTATTTTATACTGCAGGCCGTTAGTAATATGTTACATTACTAGAAAACATTAAAATTTTTACTAGAAATAAAAGTACTAAGGTATTAATTCCTGTAACCTACCTTGTTATAAAAAAATAATAAATAATCCAATATTTTCAGGTAATCCATAAGAATAAATGTATATAAATTTCCACTAAAACATGCTTTAAGGTATAGCACCTTATCCCACTTCGATTCAACACTTAGAAAATCCTCTTTACTAACCCCAAAATTTAAATATACACTTCACTCACGCAGTTTTTTCAAGAAGGGGTGGGGCAAAACAGAAAATCCGCCATACTCTAAAGTCTTCGAAAGACTAACTCGAATACTTCGAATAAACTCCTTCGATTCAAAGTTACGGAGTGGGGACTTGTATGTGCTATACGAATAAAGTTTACCTATGGTAAAATATCTCTTTAGGAAGGGATTTAACCCTTATTTTTAGTTTAAGCAGGAGGGAAGGGTTTTTAATAAAGGGGTGCAACCCTTTTTTAGATTAGGGTTGCTTCGAAGGGTTATTTAGAGTAAGGATTGAATATTAATTTAATTACATTTTTAAAAAGTTGTGTAAGTATTTAAAACAACTTTTTAAAAATATTAGTTAAACATACTATTAAATATTAAGATATAGACATATTTAAAAAAAATGCTACTATATACTTACAAAATTTTTCTTACACTACAGAAAATTAAATTGTTATTGAGCATGTAGACATTTGTTAAATATAATCATTTTAATTATTATTGATATATACATATATATATAGGATATGTATGATTTGATTTTATTGTTTTTAGGGTTGGAAGTATCTAAAACATGTAATTTTTAAAGAGTACAACACTTTTTTATTTTCTGAAATGGTGACTGAGACAAGGGGTTGTCATTGTATTAGTTTTGACCCCTTATGCATTAGTGATCTTTTAATACTAATTCAGTTGAGCTAAAAGCTATTGTTTTTTTTAAATTAATCTATATATACCATATTTGTTATATTACAGTCCTTTCAGGAAAGTAGGCATATCGTTTTTTTTATATTATTAATTTCAAAAAAAATATTTGGCAAAATCGAATGTATAAATAAAAAGACATATAACTGGTAGCGTCTTATACATATAAATGGAATACACTAGGTACAAAAATACTGTAATGTGGGATTATAACAAAAAAAATTGTAAATTTAATTTTTTGATACTGTGAATAAATAAAAATAAATAAAAACATTTTAAAAGCTGAATAAAGTTTTTAAAAATCAGGTTTAAATGGGTACACTAGCGTACCGAGGGAAGGGACGGTCCGCCCCGGGCCCCCAGTCAGAGAGGGCCCCAAACGGTGTTGTGATATCAAATAAGGTACATATTGGTGTTTGGGTATCAAAATACAGAAGCAAGGGGGCCCAATTTTGGCAAAGTACAATATGTTAAGTTGGAAGGGGGGCATTTCGGAGGTGAGGTTTCTTTTTGTCAAAATTTTTCCAGTAGGAAAACAAAGAAGGGGGCCCGAACTTATGATGGGGGCCTCATTTTGGAGCTGAGGACTTTTTTTGGTTGTCGAAAATTGATATTATAATAAATAAAATTAAGAAAAATATACTGGGTGTCCCGTTTTAAGTAAAAAAGTTAAGATCGCTTAAATCAAAAGCTAAACCAGAAATACCAGAAAACTGAATACGTGAAACAATGTAGCTTTATGTAATTCATCTACGTACCAAATTTTATTTTAATATCCTAAAAAATAAAAGTTATAGGGTAAGTCACCGGCTGGGGACACCCGGTATACATACACTCCCTTTAAAAATAACATTTAACTCTATTAATTTATTCTCAGGATTATTTTACGTAATCAAACCTGTTCAGCTTTTCATAACGCTGAAAAAAAATAAAAATAAATGTTTAGTGACCATATGACGTTAAACAAAAAAACATTTTAGCCCATCCACTGTACCACTAAGAAACGTCGATTTAAATTGTCTGACTGTACATTAAAAAACTGAAAACCATTTAACATTTTTTTAATTAGGAAAAAATCAATAATAATCAAAAATATCTGATGTTCTTTACCGACCAAAAGAAGGAGTTTCAAATATTATTGTGTTATCAGACTTTTGTACATCCAGTATATATTTTTTTTAATTTGCCTTTATAATTTTGTGTTGCACATGTTTAAACAACTTTTAGTATTCTTAATTGTCTTTTCTTTATGCGCAAATTTTTATTTAAAAAACAATAAACATTTTTGCATTTAGATTTCAATAAACTCATCACATTCTTCAATATACTTAACTGTTTCTTTTACTTTTTAACACCTGCATTATATTTTTTACTGTTGCTTTAAAACATAACATGGCACAAGCTCACTCACGCGCCCGCCACACTTTCACCCTACACCCTTTTTTTACCATCTGGCTAAAAAACCCTTTCACCACCCTTAATAATGTTAAATGCCTTGATTGTCACGGGTTACCCTTTTGGGGATGTAATGAAGGGTTGGGATAAAAATGGCCCATACTTTATAGTTAATTTTGTTTAGTTTTGTGAACAGATTTTGTTTGTAAGATTAAAATAAAAAACATATACAGAGTGGCGCACCACAAACGCCTCGGTCTCTAATGCAAAAACGGCACCATTAAAAAAAAATCAGGTATATGTGGGTGCGTTAAAAACATAATTAAAATTACAGAGACTTATACAGTGTGCTTCCAAAAAAGGATTAATATCAATTTATATATAGAACACCCTGTATATTGGTTAATTTTTAAATTAAAGGAATAAAAATAGGGTGAGTTTTAATAGAGATCCCGATACAAAAATGTATGGTTTTGACTTTGACTATTATGTTTCTTTGCTAAAATATTATTATGGGTTCCACCACTTACATTTAATTTTTTACTAGATTTTATACATTGTGTTCAGAAACTAGTATTTAATATTAGCTAGTTTGGAGTGCAAAGCAGATCAAAGTATTACTTCCTTATTTTAAATGGAACACCCTGTATATTTTTTCATTTTTGAAATTTAGTTACAAAAATAGGATAAGTTTATTTAATAATTTCTATACCAAAACGGTAACGTTTTTAAAATATTTAATATTTTTAAATAATTTATGACAAAAATAAAACCTTATTTTGCGATATGGAACACCTTTTTTTATTTTCGGTGGAACACCCTGTAAAGTTTTTCAAAATCTTAGGACCTCAAATTTAATTTTTCTCTTTTACAAAAATATAACATGGTTGTTGGAAAACATAACTAAATTATTGACCTTCAAAAAATATTCCTTCAGCTTTGTTGTCGTATTTTTTGTAATGTTTATGTAGCAAATCTTTAATGTTAAATAATATTCTTATTCGTAATAAAGTCAATTTTTCGGAGGTCAATATGCTTTATTATTTAAAATAACCATAGTACATCCTGTATTAATCCATTTAAAATAACAAAGTTGCCCTATATCGAAAAATTAAGTTTTGGTTTTTGATTTATATTATTTAAAATTCCTAAATATATTAAAAATGTTAAATTTTTGGCATATAAACTGCTAAGGAAACTGATACTATTTTTGTCCCTAAAATCTAAAAATTAAATAAAATACAGCGTGTTTCATTTAAAACAAGCGAGTAATTTGCACTTCAAAGGAGCTAATAGGCCTGTTCGTAGAGAAATCACAAACTAGTCAGCGCCAATCGGGGATTATTATTTAGTCAGGTGACCGGTTGCCAACTGGTCACCAGACGTATTTCTAAAATCAGATTGGCGCTGACTAGTTTGTGATTTCTCTACGAACAGACCTAATATTATTTATTAGTTTCTTAACACCCTGTATAACGTATACCAAGAAAATTTAAATAAAGGTAATGATACAGTTAATATTCTAGTAAAGTAACATAATATACAAAGCCAAGTGTAAGCATAGGCGCCATTAGGGGAAGGGGCTAGGGGGTCTTAGCCCTCTGAGACGGCGATTAGCCCCCACCCCCAAAATTAATTAAACATTTAAAATATATTAGTGTTTTTTTGGCAAATATACTCTATAAACAGGGGCTAGTTGCATCACTAAGTGTAAGTAATATAGGAGAGGATAAAAAAAATCATTTTTGAAATCCTAAATACTTTAAAAACTTTTCATTTTTGGTCTAGAAATCGCTCAGAAAACTTACTCAAACTTTTTATTCCTGCAAAAATAGGCTAATATAAAGAGTGTTCCATTTAAGTTTAAGATGGGTAATTTTTTTGGAGCACCCTGTATGATATAATTCCCTATTATGATATGCTCTTAACACACCCACTTATGCCTGTAAAAATATTTTTAAAAATTTGTATAGTTTTTGTGCTGCTAGAGACCGAGGCGTTTGTGGCGCGCCACTCTGTATACAGTGACCGCCAAAAAGTTGGCACATATGGAGTTTTTTTATTTTTGAAAGTATTAAAAAACTTTTTGTCAATTGCCTCTACTTATTCAGTAACTCAAAAATCGATATTGACATTTGGCTCATGGGCGCCAATTGGCGAATTAATTATAAAGAATTAAAACAAAATATTAGATTGTAAGGTTACTTTGCTTGATCTCTGAAAGTCTTTATTAAAAAGTCCATTTACAAATTTTAAAAAGACATTATGGTTTTTTGTTTTATTTTAAATTTAAAAAAAATCACATTTTTTTAATAATCAGCGAAACTAGGTTTTTAAATTCTTTTATCTAAAAACTGGGATATGAAAACCACACCAAATATACACGTTCAGCTAAATCAAAAGGTTCATAGGCAATGCTTAAAAATGAGACGTGTGAGTCTCACGCGGTCAAACACTAACAGATAGAGATTAAACAAGGAATGCCGGTACGTAAATAAGGTGACGAATCGGTCCCGCTTTGTTATTGCTTTACTTGCATATCAATATTTTAAATAAGCTAAAAGTGTATTATATAAGCATCATTTAAATTAAGGAGACTCGGTGGTCTAGAATTTTATAAAAAATTGATTTTCTATTTTTCGATATTTCGAAAGTTTATTTTTTTTAAATGTACTGTAAAATGTTTGTAATAATATTGACGATACTTACCTATACTTTACAGACTTGTTTGTAAGCAGGTAGAAAGACTGGCCTATACTTACTTAAACTTTAAACTCATTTATCTTGAAACCACTTTTTTTCTGTGCTGTGAGAGTAAAAACAAACTAACCAGCCGATTTTTGTAAAATTTTACAATATCATTAAGTACACTTGTGCCACTCGCAGGTGCTAGAATTGGTTTTTTTAGGTTAAATGTTTTTTTGTTTTAAAGCACAAAAAGTAACAAACCAAACTTTTGATTTTCGGACCAAAATTTGAATCCCGAGCCATTTTGTCAATTTTTTTCTAACTAAAGAGTGGAAATGCAAATTGATACAAGTGCCAAAATATGAAAGTTCCTTTTTTATTCATCAATATGTTCTATATGGCAGCCCCAATATCCCACTATAAAATAAATCACAGTGCCAGTTTCTCCCCAGCGATTGCAAACGAAGTCCAAAGTTAAGGCAACCCGTATGTCCAGCATTACATTCTTTACTTATTTCTTTGATATCAGCGAATTTTAAATTTTGTCACTTAAATCATTTAGCACTTCCACTTTACAATTCTAGCACCTTCGATAACGACACTAATACTAATTAAGAATTTCTCCATCTATCTATCCATGAATGTAACGGAATCTTTGAGCCTAATTTTAACCAACTTCCAGCTATTCGATTTCTTTGAAACTTTGCACACGTATTAAGGACCCATGACAATGCAATAATCTGCAAACAGTATCCCGTTATCCTGGTTTGGATCGCCAGGAAAAAAAATCCATTATATTATTATAACCACTGCTTGATACCACCAAGTGTCATCTGTCACCTGTACGTCCCAGTGGTACCAACCACCGGCCATTTCAAGAGTTCGATCTGAATCGATTTTACTCAAATTTTATATTAGGTTATTTTCAGAAAGTCCATCTGAAAAACTTTGCTACTCTTGACAAAATGGCGAAAAAATTTTTTTAGTGGGTTGCCATCTGTTGGCAACATTCCAAACTTTATACATACATAAATGCATATCGAACTAAAAAATGAAAAATAAATAATAGTTTAAAAAAACTAAAAAACACGCTTTTATATGCAACCGAACTAAAAATTAGAAAATAATTTTTCATTAAAAAAATATTGTCACTTCATAGTAAAAGCGTGGGGTGCATTTTTACTATTTTTTCATAACTTTTCCATCATAGATATTGGCAAAATATAATAATTATAACATTTAATATATTAAGCACCCCACGCTTTTACTATGAAGTGACAATATTTTTTTAATGAAAAATTATTTTCTAATTTTTAGTTCGGTTGCATATAAAAGCGTGTTTTTTAGTTTTTTAAACTTGCGCTAGAGAGTCAAAATCAGTCCCACTGCCAACAAAAGCAGTTTTGGGGGTTCAACTTGGACTCCATTTTTAAGCACCCTTTTACAGTGTATTCCAATTTAAATGAGCTTCCCCGTAATTCCATTATTGTACATTTATTAAAAAATCCCGAAACACGTCAATTTTTATTTTTAGGGGTGTTAAAATTTACTTTTTAGGGATATTTCCCTCTCGCCAATACTAACATTAACTTAAATGATTTGAATTTTTTTTTAATAGTCTTTAGTTTTTAAAAATCGGTTTGATAGTTATCGAGAAAACTCACCTCAAGTAACGGTATCCGTAGCCGGTGGTTTACACCTATAACTTTTTTATTGTTTAAAATTTACAAACTTTAGTGTGTAGGTCGGTATATGACATAACGCTGGATTGACTCATAAATTTAGTAGATTTCTATTACTTCCGGTTAAGCCGGAAACAACCCTAACTTTCTTCGAAATGAGATCTGGCATATTTTTACTTATTTAATTAGAAAATAACATTCCTATTACAGGGTGACGCCTTTTCTTTGACCTTTCAGGGTATAGAGAAAACTAAAAAAAAATAGAACAAATCTGATTGCATTGTGCGGATAAGTACGGTATAGTTGGCTTTGGCACAGCATTTCGTGGCCAAGTAAAAGCCAAACTAAGCCGTACTTAAAAGCTTTGTTAGATGAATTATTAATATTTTGGAAACTATACATTTTTAAAATAGATATCTTTATACAAACTTCCCCTTATTTTTGATGCTTTATAAGTCAAGGTAAAAAAAAAGGGGGGTTCATTTGAAAAAATTGACTTTGAAGGTTTTTGTCGTTATAATTTTAACGATTATTTTTGACCACCCTGTATTTATAAATTATAGAAATATCAATACAGTTTACTAGAAAAGTTCTTATGATGAACCCAACCCCAACTCATATTAAAAGTTTCTGTTTATAGTAGGGGAGCCCACGATGCTAAATAGGGATTTACTCCCGCGTCATAGACCTATTGGGTTGCAAAGCTTAAACGATAAGTAGAAAAAATGTTATATAATTTATACCTTTTCATTGGTGGAAAACTGGGTATATATTTTTAAATATGTCAAAAAAATACTTTATTATTTCGGCATGTGAGAAATCGTTCAGGTTGTATGTGATTATATATGTTTCGTTATCCTTAAATTATTTTCTTTAAAATGAAAAAATAACCACGCTCGAAAACTGTTACATCTGACGATTTCTTTGTAGCCCTCTGTTTCCTTTACGCCACCCTCAAATTATCAGAGTAGTTAAATATACACTGTTTAGCAGGTAATTAACTCACCCTATCTTAATCTGATGCGCTCGACAATTTCTGATGGATATATTGTTGGTGTTTTTATGATCGACCCTGTATACGGGGCTCATATTTGGTGGAGGTACTTAACCGAGTACAAGGTATCCTCCGGTATATTAATCTTCCACGCTGTAGTAAATCCCGAAATCCCCTCTTAGCCCCCTTACCATTAAAAAAATTGATGGTTATGTAATGGTTGCAAACATTATTATTGACTAAAATTTAAAAGTCAAAAGCAATTTGGACTTGCTGCTGTTTTCCTTCACTGCTGAAAGATACATGTTTATCCAACACTTTGCATATAATATCTATATTTATTGATCAGATTTTGAGGATATAAAGTGTACTATAAGTCACTAGTGAGCTAAAGTGGACTTTAGCTCACTGATGGTCGCTGAATATATAACAACCACTACATTGCTTCACAAAAAATACAAAATTTCGTTGCTGGTGTTGACAATGACAAGTAACAAAATAATGGATGACGTTTTTCAAATTATTTTTCGATATTAAAAAACGATTTATACGAAAGTGTTGGATAAAATTTTGTATTTAAACGTGAGTTATTACATATAAATTTACTTAAGAAAATTACCTCTCTCGCCCTTCAGGCTCGAAAGTGGATTAAACTTTCTTGCGTGACTGCATATGTAATATAACTCACTTATCTAATAAATAACTATTATAATTTTGACAGAATCTAAAAAATAAATATTATATGGGGTGTCCCATTTAAAATAAGGAAGTTGACATTAACTTGCGGTATAACTGGAAATGGTTGAACTTTCAATATATTTTAGTTGTATGGCACTCACTGACTTTATAACGTTATCAAATTTTCAAAATTTTTCAAAGCCCAGTCCCGGTGGGACACCTTTCCTTCCTAAATTTCCAGAAATGTGACATTATTTTTTATCAATTTAAACTTTTAATTTTTTTCCGTCCGTTCCATTCTTGTATTAATCACGTATCGGGGCTTATAAGAAGAAAGCAACAGAAACTCTTCGAAATATCTATAATAAATCTGGATAGGAATAAAGGAGGCAGGCGAAACAGAGAAAACGTAATTACAAGGAGATATAATTACAACGGAAAGTTGCACAAAGTTTTGCGCTTCATATAATTGATCGTCTTATTAAAGATGAGTTAGCTGAACTCAAGTCGTTTTTGTCTAATCTATAACTTGGACTATGAAATTGGTTAGAAGAGATATTTAGACAAAACCTACCTGTTTTTGAGTAAATATATAACTTAAGGCATAGAAAAATAGACCATTACATCATCGTAAAAAGGGACAAATTGTACCTAGAATCACATTTTAAATAGTTAAAATTGATACGCTAATAAATAATGTATTCATAGAATTTCCAGAATGAATGTGGTTTAATAATTATTGTAATAAAGTATACAGGGTGTCTGAAAAGGTCAGGTCATAAATAATTTTTGGTATGCCTGTAAAGTCGGTTTACGTAACGATGAATTTACGTGATAACAGTCATAAGGTATTTACTTAAATTATACAGATCAACTACAAGTAACAATGTGGCATTAACATTTATTTCGAACTTTGAAAAAACAAAAAAGTAAAATTAAACACCACTTTTTACTGCAGTTCCTACTTAACGAAAACATGTAAATGTATTATGTATAGAAGGCGGATGCGCTCAAAGTAGGAGAGAAACAGATGTCGGAACGCGGAGGCCGATTGTGCCTTTTCCGCGCTCTCGCTTGCACTTCAAGCTTTAAATGGAACGCCGCATGAGTCATTGTTTTTTTGTGCATGCAGCCGGCTCTGTCGAATTATAAGACGTTATCACGTCAAAAATAACTGTGATTTAATGACCTGCAAAAAAATTGACTGAACGGCAAAGTTATTCATTAAAATACTTGGCACATAAAACAAAATGGCCAATGTTGCCGTATATCAAAAAAGTGACCATTTTATTTTGGTAATGAATGCCAATTAAAATGCACAACAAAGTGGCGAAGATATGAGTAAAAGACAACTTTTAAAAATCTAGCGTTGTCTGCAAAAACTGCATTATGATAACTTTTTTTTAAGTTATTCGCAATTAAAATGGGTCAAAATATAGACAGTCGCAATGTATAAAATAAAATTTTATTACGTATAAAATGAATGAATGTCTTGAAATGATTTACAAAAAATTATACAAAATATCGATTCAAATAAGTCATACCTTTTTGATAGATAAAAAAATCAAACAATAAAAGCAAAATGTAAAAGAAGCATACGATATAATGTAGTACCCCAAATATAATTGATATTGTGGCAAGGGTTTAAAAATTAAAATTAACATATATTTTCTTAAATTGTAACTTTGAAGATCAGCTTTGTTTTCTATCACTATATTTATCAACATTGTGACTGCAGTTTCGAAGCTTTGCTACATTTTCAAACTGAATATTCTAAACTACTTGAAACTTGTATATATATACACGTACAATTGGTTAACACATTTTTAATAATAGTGCCTATCCTAAATTTTAAAAAACTGTAAATAGTGGGCTGCTCCTCAGGTCGGTCTGGTCATTCAATAAATTTATTGAGGGGTTTTTATTGGCTTTGTAAATTTCAATAGACTCTAAAATGTTAAGTTTTTACTTTTCGGTGCGGTATATAAAATTTTAAGATTATCGACACTTGGGAATGAATGACCAGATGTTATAAAGTGGTTGGCAAAGTTTGAATTATTTTTATTTAGTACATATGACGATTTGTGTTCCTTAAACCTAATATTAAAATTTCTTCCTGTTTGCCCTACATATAAACTATTGCATTCTTCACAATTTAAACTATAAACTCCAGATTTATTTAATGGTAGTGTTTTTCCTTAGCATTAAAAAATAACTGAGAAACTTTTGGGATGGCCTAAAGGCAATTTTTAAATTATTATTTTTTGTTAAGATGTGTGCTATTTTATCTGAAACTGGTCCAAAATATGTTAGGGTATGGTATGTTGGGGTGCTATTGGGTTTTATATATGGGTATATATGATTAAGGGCTAATTGTTTTTGTTTTTTATTAATTAGCGAATTTATGGTACTTAAATCAAAACCGTTATTTTTCGCAATAATTCTTATTGTATTTAATTCTATTTCACGTTTGTGGTTTTCTAAAGGGATGGAAAATGCTCTGTGTATCATTGTTCTATATGCTGCAAGTTTGTGTGTTTTGGGGTGTGTCGAGTGGTTTGAAATCGTAGTGTCAGTAAATGTAGGTTTTCTATATATATCAAAGGAAAATTGGTTGTTCTTTTTGGAAATCGATATATCAAGGAAATTTATGGTGTTATCGATTTCTTTTTCCATTGTAAACTTTATTTTAGGGTGAAGGCTATTAAGATGATTAAGTGTTAATTGTAAATCTAAATCGCTACCTGTAAAACACACTAGAATATCATCCACGTATCTGAACCAAAACTTTATGTTTTTCGCAAAATCAGTTTTTAAAAAATTTTCTTCCAGATTAGACATAAAGATTTCGGCTAGAAGTGGACTTAACGGTGATCCCATAGCTAGTCCGTCTGTCTGTTTATAGAATGTATTATTGTACATAAAATAATTTTCTTGAATACAAAAATTAAACAATGTAATAATTTCGTTTTTTATGACTGGATTAATATTTTTATAAGTAAGAGTTTCTTCAATGATGGCTAAACAGTCACGATTAGGAACGTTAGGGAACATGTTAACAACGTCAAAGGATACCAGTGTGCAATTATCGGAAATTGTAAAATTTTTAAGTTTTTGTGTGAGTTGTACCGAATTTTTTATTGTATATTGTGGACTGAAATTTGAGATATCTTTATACAGGGTTATTCACGTTAAACGACACGGATTATTACAGCTTTATTATTTAATTTTATAAAAGTTTTTCTTTTTGGATAGATAGATAACTATGGGAAGTACAATTTAAAATTATTTTCATAATGTACAGGGTGTCCCAAAAGTACAAAAAATATTAAAGTTATATTTTTTAAATGGAACAGCCTGTATATTATTTTATTTTTGATTTCTATGCCTACAATAAAGGTAAGTTTTATTAAGATTCAACCCACCTAAACCTTACAGATTTTGAAATATTTTGGATTTTGTGAAAATGTAGTACCAATTTTCAGCTTTAAGTTCTCAACGTGTATTTTCTATTTGTAAACCATATTTATACTGACGTGTAATAATTGGTTAGGTTTTCTATTGCAACTTGTAAAAAATTAACTAAAGTATACAGGGTGTCCAAAAATAAGTTCAAATAACTACCAGCTTTAAACGGTAATAACTGGTTTAACTTAAATGGAACACCCTGTATTTTTTAATAAAATAAGATTTAAAATTTAAATATCTAACGATTACTTTAATACTTCCCTATACCTAACTCTTTCCATTTTCATGGAAAATGCAAATCTTTGTAATGTAGACCGAATTTAAAAACTTATTGTTTATCAAGTCACCTATGCCATATTGACATGTCAGAACTGCTTGTAACAAACGACAGGACCTTAGCTGTTAGTGAAGGTGTAGGTTTGTTGGTTTTATTCCTCTCATCGATTAATTTACTAATTAAAATGGTGGTTTATTCAAAAGAAGAACGGATCGACATGATTTTTATTCTTGGAGAATGTCTAGAAAACTGCTTTTTGGCGTCACGAGTCTACGCTGAAAGGTATCCCGACAGAAGTCATCCAAATAAAGCCGTTTTCGAAAGACTTTTAGTACAATTTAGGCAAAATGGGACTGTTTTTACCAAAGAAAAACATAAACAAAAGCCTGTGACAGGAAACGAAGACACCGAATTTGCAGTGATTGCTTCTTTAATTGAAAATCCCCATATAGGCCAAAACCAAATTGCGCAAAATATCAACATTAGCCAGGCAAGCGTTTCAAGGATAATTCAAAAACATAAATACCATCCCTATAAAATCCAGCTTCATCAAGCACTATCGGATAATGATTTTGAGACAAGAGTTGAATTTTGTATGTGGGTGTTAGACAAAGTGGGGGAAAATGAAGACTTTTTTAATTTTGTTCTGTTTACTGACGAATGCACATTTCACAACAATGGATCAGTTAATAGGCATAACTTCCACTATTATTCGGATATTAATCCGCATCAGTTTAGAGTTAGAGATAACCAGCATAGGTGGTCAGTAAATGTGTGGGGCGGCATATTGGGTCAATATCTAATAGGCCCGTATTTTTTGAAGAACATTTAAATGGCTTAATGTTTTTAAATTTTTTGACACATGAACTTCCTCTCCTATTAGAAGACATTCCCTTAGAAATACGAGGAAGGATGTGGCTTCAAATGGATGGCGCGCCCCCTCATTTTCATCGCGGCGTTCAAGAATTCTTGAATGTCAATTATACATATCGATGGATTGGAAGAAATGGACCTCAGATTTGGCCCCCGAGGTCACCTGACTTGACTGCACCCGACTTCTTTTTATGGGGGCACATAAAAGAAATCGTTTACAATATACCTCCAACAACTCAAGAAAATATGAAGGAGCGCATTAAAGACGCTTTTCAAAACATAAACCCCGAAATGTTGTTAAATGTTGCCGAAGGTTTTAAGAAGAGGGTACGTTTATGTTTAGAGGCCGACGGTCGCCATTTTGAACATCTTTTATAGTAAATTTACATATTTTTCAACTTGTGTTTATTATTTTTTAAATTTGAAGTATTGTTAATTAAATGTGTCAGTCAAAGTCCTATCGTTTGTTTTAAGCTGTTCTGACATGTCAATATGGCATAGGTGACTTGATAAACAATAAGTTTCTTAAATTCGGTCTACATTACAAAAATATGCATTTTCCATGAAAATGGAAAGAGTTAGGTATAGGGAAGTATTAAAGTAATCGTTAGATATTTAAATTCTAAATCTCATTTTAATAAAAAATACAGGGTGTTCCATTTAAGTTAAACCAGTTATTACCGTTTAAAGCTGGTAGTTATTTGATCTTATTTTTTGGACACCCTGTATACTTTAGTGAATTTTTACAAGTTGCAATAGAAAACCTAATCATTTATTACACGTTAGTGTAAATATGGTTTACAAATAGAAAATAGACGTTAAGAGCTTAAAGCCGAAAATTGGTACTACATTTTCACAAAATCCAAAATATTTCAAAATCTGTAAGGTTTAGGTGGATTGAATCTTAATAAAACTTACCTTTATTTTAGACGTAGAAATCAAAAATAAAATAATATACAGGGTCTTCCATTTAAAAAAATATAACTTTAATATTTTTTGTACTTTTGGGACACCCTATACATTATGAAAATAATTTTAAATTGTACTTCCCATAGTTATCTATCTATCCAAAAAGAAAAACTTTTATAAAATTAAATAATAAAGCTGTAATAATCCGTGTCGTTTAACGTGAATAACCCTACGTTCCTAACATCGTGACTGTTTAGCCATCATTGAAGAAACTCTTACTTATAAAAATATTAATCCAGTCATAAAAAACGAAATTATTACATTGTTTAATTTTTGT
Source organism: Listronotus bonariensis (assembly GCA_014170235.1). Lineage (NCBI taxonomy): Eukaryota > Metazoa > Arthropoda > Insecta > Coleoptera > Curculionidae > Listronotus > Listronotus bonariensis. The sequence goes on along the minus strand of JACEGR010005091.1, from coordinate 62,564 downwards.
ATTCGAGAAAAATTATTTTATGTACAATAGCCACATTCTATAAACAGACAGACGGACTAGCTATGGGATCACCGTTAAGTCCACTTCTAGCCGAAATCTTTATGTCTAATCTGGAAGAAAATTTTTTAAAAACTGATTTTGCGAAAAACATAAGGTTTTGGTTCAGACACGTGGATGATATTCTAGTGTGTTTTACAGGTAGCGATTTAGATTTACAATTAACACTTAATCATCTTAATAGCCTTCACCCTAAAATAAAGTTTACAATGGAAAAGAAATCGATAACACCATAAATTTCCTTGATATATCGATTTCCAAAAAGAACAACCAATTTTCCTTTGATATATATAGAAAACCTACATTTACTGACACTACGATTTCAAACCACTCGACACACCCCAAAACACACAAACTTGCAGCATATAGAACAATGATACACAGAGCATTTTCCATCCCTTTAGAAAACCACAAACGTGAAATAGAATTAAATACAATAAGAATTATTGCGAAAAATAACGGTTTTGATTTAAGTACCATAAATTCGCTAATTAATAAAAACAAAAACAATTAGCCCTTAATCATATATACCCATATATAAAACCCAATAGCACCCCAACATACCATACCCTAACATATTTTGGACCAGTTTCAGATAAAATAGCACACATCTTAACAAAAATAATAATTTAAAAATTGCCTTTAGGCCATCCCAAAAAGTTTCTCAGTTATTTTTTAATGCTAAGGAAAAACACTACCATTAAATAAATCTGAGTTTATAGTTTAAATTGTGAAGAATGCAATAGTTTATATGTAGGGCAAACAGGAAGAAATTTTAATATTAGGTTTAAGGAACACAAATCGTCATATGTACTAAATAAAAATAATTCAAACTTTGCCAACCACTTTATAACATCTGGTCATTCATTCCCAAGTGTCGATAATCTTAAAATTTTATATACCGCACCGAAAAGTAAAAACTTAACATTTTAGAGTCTATTGAAATTTACAAAGCCAATAAAAACCCCTCAATAAATTTATTGAATGACCAGACCGACCTGAGGAGCAGCCCACTATTTACAGTTTTTTAAAATTTAGGATAGGCACTATTATTAAAAATGTGTTAACCAATTGTACGTGTATATATATACAAGTTTCAAGTAGTTTAGAATATTCAGTTTGAAAATGTAGCAAAGCTTCGAAACTGCAGTCACAATGTTGATAAATATAGTGATAGAAAACAAAGTAATTTGTCTCATTTTAATTTAAAATGGACTATCACAAAGTAACGGACAACTCAATCCAGTGATAGAATTTTTTATAAGAACTAACATTATTTTGAAGCAATCTATCAGCCCCGTCAGTTACGATATTACCTTTTTGGACACCCTGTATATTAGGTTCAAATATACTATTGTATACATAGCAGCTCTTCATAAGCTGCTTTCGATAATAGCCTCACAGATGCGAGCAGATTTGGATGACGTCATAACTGATTAACCTTGTTTTTTGGTTAAGGAATTTCTTTTGGTGGATGTTCGTTAGCTTTCGTTTAAAAAAAATTGTTATTACTTTATTTTTTAATGAAAAAATTGATAATGGTTTAACTGTATTATGTGGTGATCCAGAAGTTAAAAATAAATTAAATAGGATTTAGGATAGATTAATCTTTTTCTCGGTCGAAAATCTCGGATGTGTCTAGATGTCTAGATGTAATAAAAGAACGATTAAGATTCACTTCCCCTACCTCCAAATGTTAAAAACGAACGATTTAGATGAATCTGATCAACCTGATCGAATTACCGAACTCAGTTATAATAATAATAATATTCTAGTAATCTAAATAGTCTAGTTCCAAGGTTCAGGGGTTGCCAGGGACAACAGAGTCGAGCCTCAACTGTTTGCTTATTGCAGAACTCATATCCTAATTGGGTTATCTTACATCTGCGTCATCCACGGCCAGCTTCGACCAGGTATTATTGAAAATTTATTATTTTGGTAATTTGATTGTGGCGGCTTCAAAGCTTTAAAATACGCGATTTGTGAGCTTTTTTGCTGTTGCACAAAGGTCTGTATTATTTTTAAATGAAAAATTTTCGTGCTAAAGCCACGAACCAAAGTTAATTATATTTTGTAATAGGGGATGTAGTTATTTACAAAATTATATTTCTTATTTCGAAATCAAACCAGGTCTACAGATGATAAATTAATTTTATAAATTTGGTTAAGGTATTTTTAAATAATTTTGGGGCCATTCCAATCGAAAGTTTAATCTCATAATCTTATCTGATATACAGGGTGTTTTGTAATTGCGGAAGAAGAAAAGAGGCAATGTAAATTGAGGGGTTATTTCCAGAGCTATTTTTATGGAAAAAGTTCATATAAACATAGGTCCTCAACTATTTCGTGTCTCAAGATACAGGGTGTTAAACTTTTCAAAAAACCTAAAAATTTCTAAAGACTTTTTTAGTAAAATTTGTTAGACTCGATATAAACGTTATTTAATTAAGCATTTGTTGTTGATGTTACATAATTGCTAATAAGAAGTTATAACACTTAATTTTTAAAAGAAAAAAATGCCCCAATGTTTCTTGTATGGTCCAGGATTATGCAGCTTAGCGGATTTTTTTTTTCTGCAAAACTAAGCAAGCTACTAAAAAATATGAAGACACAAAGGAGTTGTATTTTTAGATGTTTTATCTAGAAAAATATAAATGTTGTAAAAGTCAGTGCCGTACATTTTTTGTCAATAATATTAGCCAAGATGCGTCCCACGCCGCCACTGGTCTCACAAATTCAAATTGGTTCAGAGCTAAATTAACTTCCTATTTTAATAAACACCACATTCAAATTTTATTAAAATCGGAATAAGCATATTTAGGATATTATTAAAAACCCGATTTTCTTTTTAAAGTTTAACACCCTGTATCTTAAAACATATCATCATTTCCGGACCTATGTTTATAGGAAGCTTTTTTGCATAAAATTTGCTCTGGAATATGCCCTTAAATTTTCTTACTGGAATTAAGAAAGACCCTGGATATTCAAGAAGGCCAAGACCATGCCACCATACCAAAATTTAAATCTGACTGATTTATCGAGTGTCTGTGTACCTATACTGTAAGTGTAATATTTAACAAATTCCTCATCAAAAATAATTTGTAGAAGATATTACTTTAAACCAATATAAATAATTGGAACGATTAAAGAGTTTTCCTATAAAAATTGTAGGTTATAAATAAAATAGAACATACAGTCACAAAAATACTTGTTGGTTTTTTAATTTAAATTTGTGTCTGCAGAGTTGCAGAATATATAGAATTGATTGATGAATAACTGGGACACTTGATAATGTAACCATTGTGGAAATACTATCTTGAGAAGAAACTTTTAAAAGAATAAGGGAAAAATATGACTTATACATGGTGGTCATTTTTAGATCGGCACTATTGTTAACTTCTTTATTATTGGAGATACGAAGTCGGTTAAATTAGTAAAGTAGTAGCATTTTTTCGTCTGATTAACGTGCTGCCAACAAAAAACCAATTGGACATGGGGCTTTCGATTTATTGCAAAAATATACTTTTTTAAAAATGAAACACCCTGTTTATTATATCACAATTCAAAAGATCTATCAAAGACCATTAAAAAAGTCCTCATGTGTTACATCCAATTTTTAATAGTTTCGGAAATATGGCCATCCTCGGGAATTTGATAGTAAACTGGCATTTTTTAAATAGAACACCTGTATATTGCATCACCATTAAATAGATATTTTAAAGAGCTTTAAGAAAATACCACATTTGATATGTCTATCTCTTATAGTTTTGGAAATATGGCCATCCAAATCTGAAAATTATATTAAATTTTTATTATCTCTACAGCTCCAAGCTATAAGCATAGCTTAGTGTCGAAGATAAAATAGATATTATATCTTCTATTTTTTAGATTTTAATGGCCATATTTCCAAAACTATAAGAGATAGACATATCAAATGTGGTATTTTCTTAAAGCTCTTTAAAATGTCTATTTAATGGTGATGCAATATACAGGGTGTTCTATTTTAAAAATGCCAGTTTACTATCAAATTCCCTGAGGATGGCCATATTTCCGAAACTATTAAAAATTGATATAACACATGAAGACTTTTTTAATGGCCTTTGATAGATTCTTTGAATAGTGATATAATATATAGGGTGTTCCATTTAAAAAAACGTATATTTTTTGGCAATAAATCAAAACCCGATATTTAATTATTTTTTGTTGGCAGCACGTTAATCAGCTGAAAATATGCTACTACTTTGCTAATTTAACCGACTTCGTATCTCCAATAATAAAGAAGTTAGCAATAGTGCAGACTTAAAAATGACCACGATGTATATGTAAGTCATATTTTTCCCTTATTCTTTAAAAGTTTCTTCTTAAAAATTATCACATGTATTTAAAATTCTTTGTAATATATGTAATGCGTTATTTGCTTAAACTAGTGATCAGCATCATAAGGAAGCAAATTACAAACAAATATTATACATGGAGGTTGAAACCAATTTATTTGAAATTCAACTGTTTGTTTTTTGAAAAAATGCGCAAACATTGGCGATCTTTGTTTTTTGCTGCAGTTTTTGTTAGATAAAGTTATTTATAGAGGATGGCCCAAAAAGAAGACATGACCATCCACTTTATTTTTAAAATAAAAACGCTTTGATACATTTTTTATATCTGAATCTAATTCCAATTATGTTTTATATACTATGCTCTATACCTATAAGTCTACAGTTACCGGAAAATTCACAATCGTCTTCTTTCAAAATTTGTAAAGACACGTAAGTTGAAACAAATTATTTAAAATGTTTGGGGTTCTAGTTTTGGAAATCACTGAGACAACCCGTCGTCAATCTTTATTTTTGGCTGAGATTTTTTATGGTAAAGTATACAGGGTGCCTAAAAACAAACAACAACCATCAACTGTATTTTTTTAATGACAACATACATTTTTATTACATTCTTAAATTTTGCATGGATTTCCAACTATTCAGGGTGTTTCACAACTTATCCGACAAACTTTCAGGGCTAATTTTACATTAAAAATATTAAAAAAACTACATATAAACGATGTCCTAAACGTCGAAGTTTTTGAACTGCAGGGTGTTAAAAATTAAAAAAAATGATTTTTTTATAATAACTTTTATACCAATAAGATATTTTAAAAAATTTTGGGGAACGTCTTCTATGCACCAGAACACATTTTTTGGCATACAAGAAAAAATTTATTATTACCAGTGCCGTCTATGAGGGGTTTAAGGTTAATATTTTTTAATAAAAATGGTACGCCACTGCATTATTCTAAAATAAAAATATTTTTTTACCTTCTCATTAGATTTGGAACAAATTTGAACCTCTTGACTTTTTTTTATTTGATGTACGGTTTTCGCGTAAATAAATAAAAACCAATTCTCGGCATGGTCGTAGTTCGAAAACTAAGACGTTTAGGACAAATTTTTATATGAAGTTTTTTTGTGTTTTTTTACTGAAGAATTTGATCGTATCGATAAGAAACGACCATGCCGAGAATTGGTTTTTATTTATTTACGCGAAAACCGTACATAAAGTAAAAAAGTCAAGAGGTCAAAATTGTTCCAAATCTAATGAGAAGGTAAAAAATATTTTTATTTTAGAAAAATGCAGTGGCGTATCATTTGTTTATTAAAAAATATTAACTTTAAACCCCTCATTGACGACACTGGTAATAATTATTTTTTTCCTTGTATGCCAAAAAATGTGTTTTGGTGCATAGAAGACGTCCCCCAATTTTTTTAAAAATATCTCAATAGGTATAAAAATTATTATAAAAAACAATTATTATTTTTTATTTTTAACACCCTGTAGTTCGAAAACTAAGACGTTTAGGACATTGTTTATATGACGTTTTTTTCATATTTTTTTAATGTAGAATTAGCCCTAAAAGTTTGTCGGATAAGTTATGAAACAACCTGTATTTTATGTAGCATGTCGTATATTACTGGTAAAGGTCTGGACACACACATAACCGCAACGAACCCACAGCCTCGCTGGTGAAATGTGGGGTGATGAGGTGCAAAAAGTTTTGTATTTAATACAATTGCAGTAATATGAGTCTGCTATACTACGCTTTAAACTACATCTGATCGTTAAATAAACCTTCAAAAATAAGGGAACACAGTTTTACCTATACTATACTCAAAATTTGGATAAAAAGGTAGAAAGATAAGTAGAAAAATCTGTTTTATTTAAATAAGTAGATATACACACATTAAACAGTAGACTTAGCTTGAGAAGAATGCTTTTTATATTTTTGAGGGCATGCTGAGTGCTTTTGAATTTTTCCGAATTAATCTGCCCCACTTTCATCTACCACTTTAAATCTGGGCTCGGTGCGGTCTTGGTGCGGTTATTTGTGGCCAGACTTTACGACAGCAGGTACCAATTTCTTTCAAAATGTATGAAGATACCTAACTTTAATAAATTTATGTATAATTCAGAAGTTTTCCTGAAAAACGCTTATTATACCCGTTAATTTTTATTTATATGGCTGCAGTTTTTAGTGGTAAAGTAATAAATAAAGGTTGGTCTCAAAAAAGCTACGACCATTAACATTATTTTTATGTTCTTAATATATGTTCAGTAGTAAATTTCTTGATTCCAAACTTTAAATATAAGACATGCTACATGAAATATACGATGCAGTTTTCAGAAATGTATAAATATGCTATTCCATATACATACTTCATGATATGAACACTTTTAAACCTATTTAGTAGGTTTCCTTTGACGAGTCTACCAGGAATATTCATATCACCATATATGGAAGCGGGAGCTTTAACCCAGCCTGTCAATGTCAAATGTTTTGGGTGTCAGACTGGACGAATGCGTCACTTTTTTGTCGGACAAGTTAACCAAAATGTTTTACATGCAATCTTTAAACATTTTGCCAAAAATGGTAAGGGTTCCATTTACGAAACCATAAGGCTCAAACAAATGTTTCGGGTTTCGGACTACGCGAGTTACATAACTGTAATCCTTACGATTTTTGGCACAATGTTTAAAAATTTGCTTATAAAACATTGTGGTAAACTTGTCCGATAAAAAAACGAGTTCTCCCAGTCCGACACTCGAAACATTTGACATTGACAGGCTGGGTTAAAGCGTCTTTCTATACAGGGTGATTCAAAATCGATCACGAAACTTAAGGGAGTGATTCTACTTGACAAAATAAGGCTAGAGCTTCATATAAATTATTTTCAAAATGTCAGTCGTTTTCGAATTACAAGCCGTCAAAGTTCAATTTTTATTTTGGTTTTTTCGCCATATTGCATTTATTTTGAGCTTTGCAAATTCTAAAATTTTAAGACAAAAGTACTTTTTTTAAATTATATGAAGCTCTACCCTTATTTTGTCAAGTAGAATCACCTCCTTAAGTTTCATGATCGATTTTTTAATCACCCTGTATATGGCAGTTAGAATATTTGTGGTAGACTCGTTAAAACCCCGTAAAAAGGTTTTAAAAGTGTTCTTATCATGAAGTCAATTTTTTGCTCGCCTAAAAACTATTGTATTTATGAATTTATTATGAACACACCCCGCAGTCAAAATAAAGATCGACGTGTCCAAGCAATTTTGCCACAAATAAACCACTGAATTTCAGATGACTTTGTACCAACCCGCGCGAACTCCCTGTATACCATAATAAAATGTAAGCATATTACTATAAATGCGGTAAAGAATGTTTCCAGCACTGATGAATGCGGTAAAGTACTCCTTACAGTACGCAAATAAGTAAAAGTGTCCTTTTCCGCATGCGAGTAGTGTAGTATATATACTTTTTTAATCTATACGCCCTCTAATGCACCAAAAGCTAAATACATCCCCTGCAAAAGAGGGATAAAAGGGGATGCGTTAGTGCCGCGGGCGCGCTTTCAAACAATTAACCCTGCCAATAATGGACGGCATCATATTTTCTTGCGCCAACTTCCTATAAAGTGAAATATTAGACATGGAAGGCATCTTGGCATCGCTTTGCCTTTTTTCTTTCTTTCTAGCCATGCGGCGTTTTTATGTTTTGATTTAATTTAAAAAAATATAAAGATTTTCAAAATTATCACAAAATTTGTGGTTTACTGTTATTGCAGACTTATACAGGGTATTTCAAGTTAAGTCCACATTTTTCAAAAAAAATGTATTATTTTTTTGCTGATTCAACATAAGACCCCTAAATACTAAACCATGTACAGTTTGGCGCCTTTTCGTTGATCTTTTACGGAAAACTAAAAGAGATAAAACAAATCTAATTGCACAATCTCGATTTCGATTTTTAAAACAAATTTATTTGGTAACGTAAATCCTGGCTAACTTAATTTGTTTTTAAGATACAGAGTTTTTTCAATTTTTTTCAATTTGGCCAGGCACTTGTGCCTCGCTTAATATGAGAGATAGAAAAAACATGTAAATACAAACATTTTAAGGGATTTTTACGTCAAACTTAGAGTCTTGTCTATATTTTTCTCATTTTTTTGTATCTTTGAAGGCTAAAAGCCTAAATACTAACGTACCGTGGGTGTCTTAAGCGAGATAAGAGGGAGTTTGTTGACACGGGACTTAAATACTTGAAGATTTGGGGGAAGGAAAGACCTCAGCGGGCAGCAGGTTCCACATTCTAGAAACTCTAGAGACAAAAGAACGAACAAAGTGGGAAGTTCGGGGCCTTTCCAATTGGTATTGGGATGCATACGCGCGGCACCACGAGTTTCTCTGTTGGGGACCGTTAGTGAAGGAACTATACTGGACATTTCTTCAGAGCAGAAGCCATGGAAGTACCTAAAAAGTTAAAAAGCGATAAATCCCCCACAGCCCGACGATGGGCAAGAGAGGGAAGCCTTTCTGTAAGTGAATGATCATTAATGAGACGAATAGCTCTTCTTTGAATGGAATCAAGAATGCTTAGGGTTGTGGGGGACGCCATGCCCCAAATATGAGAACAATATTCCAAGGGAGGTCGGATTTGGGACACATACAAAGTGTATAAATTAGAAGGGGAAAAATTCTTTATGGCTCAAAAGAGAAATCCAAGCTTTTTGAAGCTGCCGTGGCTGTAGATACAGTGTGTTTATGCCAGTTAAGGTTACTTTCAAATGTGACGCCCACAAGATTAAAGGTGTTCCTTGCTCTGTAAAACTTGGCCGCTCATAAGTAGAGGATAAGTATTTGGTGACTCTTTTCGCGATAAGGAACATGATTGTGTTTTGGATGCATTAAAATGGACGAGCGCCCCAATCCAATATTAAATTAAGATCCTGCAAAAGAGATATCTGCATCGCTTTGCGTTTGTTTTCCAAATCAGGTTTAGTGATGGGTTTAGAAAACTGGAGTAAAGGGTACTATCGTTGGCGAAACTATGAATGGAATTGGTTGTGGACGAGATAAGATCGTTGATGTGAAGAAGAAACAATGTTGGTGCCAGAACTGAGCCCTAAGGCACTCCAGCATTTACTTGGTGAAAGCTTGAAGAATGGCCGTCCACAATAACTGATATACGTTGATCGGTTAGATAACTAGAGCGCCAAGTACAGAGTTTAGTTGAAAGATCATTGACTTTTATTTTAAAGTTATAACACAAAGTTGTGTTTTTTAATGGAGCACCCTGTATATTATATTACCTTTGCAAAGCGTTAACAAAATACTACGATTGATATGTCTATCTCTTGTACTTTTGGAAATATGACCATATAAATAAGAAAGTAGTAGATTTACACATAACTATATAATGCACTAACATTTAGAAAGCTCATATTATTTTCGAATTATTTATTTATTATTATTAAAGAAAACTATTTCCAATGTAGTATTTTTTTAAAGGTCTTTAAAATGTCCTTTTAATAGCGATACAATTTACAGGGTTTTTTATTTAAAAAATCCACTTTATTATCGAACTTGTAACGATGGCCATATTTCCAAAACTAAGACAAATTAGATAGGTAGTATTTTTACAGCTTTTAATGGTGGTGGGGGTAGAGTTTACATCCACCATGAGTCCGAAAATTTTTCTGCGATCGGAATAATCCTTGAATTTTTATTTTAGGTTACGTAAAATACACACACAAAACGGCACTGGCATTTTTGTTGCCAGGTAAAATGCAGCGAATCGACAAATCACGAAAGAAAACTTTATCTATATCTCTGTTTTCTTTAAAAAATTAAATACGACGTTTTAAGCTTAAGTCCGTTGTATGTTTTCATTATGGTGACGTTCTAATTTACAATAATTCCTTACACAACTTTTGTTTGTGAATAAAAAAAAACAACGTTCCACGTTGTAAATTTATAAAATATTTTTTAAGTGCAGTCGGACGTGACAAAATTACAAGTGACTAACAAAAGTTGTGTAAAAAAATATTTCTAAATTTACATTACTTCTATGTGATATTACACCAAACATGAAATACCGTTATAAAATTGTTATCAATATTACATGTTTAGTGTAATATCACATACCTATAAGTTATTTAGATGTACTATTATTTTTCAAACAAGTTTTGTAAAAGTTTCCTGTAATTTTGTCACGTTCGACTGTGGCTAAAAATAACCAACGTTCCACGTTGAATATTCAAATAATATATTTTTCAATGTACTTACAAATTGATACCAAATTTCTCTGAAAGGGGGATATTTTTCGCTTTGGGGAAAATTTCCTTCTCCGGGCCAACCCCTAAATGTAACGCTGTTATGATATAAGCTTTATGATTAGTACACTGTTGCCAGTTGTCAAACCAGTGTTAGAAAATCAGTGTCCGACCGAAATTTCGGTTTCGGCCGAAAAATCAAGTTTTGATTGAATCGAATCTGTTTTTAGAAGTTGTCGGGCGCTCGCCCAACTTCGTTTCTCGCGGCAACGCTATGTTAATTTAAAAATTATAGAACTTATTAAAATAGAATGTTTTTATTTGGTCTTCAAAGTTTTTGAAACCGCCCCATCAAAAGAAGTATGTATACATACGCCCTAAATTTCAGTATTTTATACTTGACCATGTGAGTTTCCCTTTCAGCCGAAACTGAAGCCATGGCAAAAATGTCAGTTTTAGCCGGTCGGACTCTATAGAAAATATGTTGGAAAATGGTTTACTGAGTGATTTATATTGTTGTCAAACAGCTTTTACGAAAATAAAAGCGTCTGTATTCCTACGTGTATATGGATTTCTAAATTTATCAGGAATGACTGTGGCAAGAGAGTTTAAATTGCATGGTTTTGTAAAGTACCTACTATGCAAGCAATTTGAGTTCGCGAAAAGCTAAAAAAATATTTTCATCATACGAAAAAAGGCTTTCCAAGCCCTTTATATTATCACTGGCTTACGGTCGACTGCGTTCCTTTCCTAGTAAATCGAGTAAATTGGCCAAATCTGCGAATTTTTGCGATTTGGAACAAAATGCACTGCTTCGCCCGCCGTAGTCCGACGGGGTAATGTACCATAAACCACCCCCGGGGTGCGATCTCTTTTAATTCGCATCGTTGAATCCGTAAGTCGACTCTTACTCGTAATTCGCATTTTGCCCCCGCGGGGTTGAAGCTATAAAACGTATGTCCTTTCATACTTCAGCGAATTTCTGATCTTGTACACATGTAGTCAAAGTAATTTGTAAATTTGAACTATAGCTTTTATACCCCTTGTAACACAAGTTGGTTTTATAAACGTTTATAAAACATTCAAGTATATTTTGGGTAACGTACGATAAACGTTCGTAAATGTTCTTTAAACGTTTTTAAAAAGTTTTGTGTCAGCAAAAACAAGGTTTTTAAAACGTTTTTTTGAACGTTTACTAAAGGTTTTTTTATCGTACCTGAAACGTTCTAGGAACAGACTTTTAAAGTTTCATGGGACGTCTAAAAAACGTTGTCATAGTATTCCTAAATTTAGTAATTGTTTACAAACCGGGCATATCGCCGATTTTAATGAAATTTTGTATAAGTGGTTTTTGGGCGCTGATTACGAATCTGAAAGATTTTTTCGGACACGCTTTGTTTTTGAGATATTTATCATCAGACTTCATAACCAAAACTAATCTAAATTCAGTATTTTCCCCTTCTTTTTGCAAACAATTCTTGATTTAAAGCTAAATTGGTACTCAATATTTGATTTCTACCTTTTAAATCCCCATTTTTCTATTAATTTTACCAGTTTTTCAATAAAATTGCAAAGCTTCACTTTCGCCTTGGCGCCCTTAAGGGTACTGCAATTGAAAGTAAGCTTTTCAATTTTATGGAAAAATGGGTAAAATAAATTAAAAATGGTGTTTTAAGAGGTGGAAATCAAATATTGAGTACCAATTTAGCTTTAAACTAAGGCTTATTTGCAAAAAGAAATGAAAAATAGTGAATTTGGGTTAGTTTTGGTCTGAGATGAATATCTCGAGAACGAAACGTGTGCGAAAAAAATGCTTTTAGATTAGTAATCAGCGCCCCAAAGAACCCCGAATACCACACATTTAACTTATATATGTATATCATACAGTTAGGGTTAAATTAACACCAAAAATGATAAAATGTCTGTCATTCACTAATCACAGAAGATTTGAGGGTGCATTCCTAGACAAAAGGATTTTCTGGGTACAACAAACTTGGAGTAATGCAATAAAAAGGTTTTACTTATCCTTAAAAGTACAATCAAAGAATTTTTAATGAGTTAATTATTTGAGACTTTTTTCATAATTTTATATCATTATTAATTTAAGTTTAGAATACGATCAATATAAACATTTCCTGTAGGTTCTAAAGAAACGTTTTTAACACGTTTATATAAAACGTTTTGTAAACGCTATTTTTAGTCTTAAACGTTCGGACCTAAAGTGCACATAAAGCGTACGTTTTCTAAACATTGGGCCATATGAATAAAAAAGCAAATGCTTATACTTATATAATTTGAAATAAATGTTTTTGCTTATTAGTATAAGCAAATGCTCATGATATAGCATGCTTATACCTAAAAGCAAAAGCATTTACTTCAAATTTTATAAGTATAAGCATTTATTTTTTTTATTCATACGGCCCATTGTGTGTTAGTAGGGACTATGTGTACAAAAGATAGGTGTACACACTCCTAAAAGAATAAAACATTTTGGTTTTCAAGTTTAAAAAGTTGAGGACCAAAACAAAAGTAAAGGTCCTCACCTTTAAATACACACTCCTTTTCATATTATCGCAAATATTGCCATAAACAAACATGTACCTGCGAGGCCCTTTTTATGATACATACCAATTGACAGATTACAGTTAAAGAGCCACAAAAATCCCCACCCTTCCCCATTGATTTATGTCCGTGTCTCACGTTTCATACCGTATACATTAAGGACTTCTTGCCGCGCCTACACCACAACAAACCACTGTGTAGCCTTCTCCTCTTAAACTTTTTCAAATTGTGCTTCGGATGATACGTTAAACCGGTGGTCCAGAATATCTGTATAAACAACAGTTAGTATACAACACAAATATATGGCCAAAAAGTCTTTACGCTCTGAATAGGGTACGGTACAGATAGAAGAAGAATTGAAGGACTTATTAATCGTAAAAACACGATAAGCCACAATCACAAAATACGAAGTTATTATAGGTTTAAGTATTAAAAAAAATGTGTTAAAACAACTTTTATCAAAAAATATTGAATGCCTTTTAATAAGTTAATAAGCTTCAAGGATAATACTTTAAAAAATATTGTCGCTTACCATATTAATAATTAAATAAATTAAAGAATAAAACAGATTTCTCTGGCTGTGGTGGCTTATCGTGCTTGTACAATGAGTCTTTAATTCAAAAATGTTTCCCCACAAAGTAACACATGGAAATTTTTAAATAACTTTTATAAAATATGGTCAGAAAACAAAAGTTTACATGCATCGTTTTAGATACATATTATTATTCGTTATGAAGTCTTGGCCGTGGGTCTTAAGGACATATTTTTAACATTTTTTTCTATCCATTAACATGTAGCCATTTGCTGTATTCCTTTTATGCTTCAGAACCGCCCAGAACGACACCATAAGTGTTCATTTTACAATTTTTTGAAATTTTTACATGTTGTAGAACCGTTTTTGACACTATTGACAGTTCAGAGAACGGTTCAGAACGATTCTTCAAGGTAAAAGGAATACGTTCATTGCCGCTACCACTTGAGCTATCTGTTGCCGCTCTTTCTGCCAGTCATATGACTCCCATTCAAAATACCGCCACTGGAGAGAGCGCGAGCGACCGTCTTTACAAACATGCGCTGCCCACTTTCCTTCTATACAGGGTGTTTGCTAACTCAACCGACAAAGTTTGAGGGCTGACTTTGCAATAAAAAATAAGAAAAAAACTTTATATAAACCTATCTTCTAAACGTTTTAGTTTTTGAACTACCTTAATTTTACCATTGTCGTCCATGAAGAGTTTAAGGTAAATATTTTTTCTAATCCTAAAGATATCTTGGTATGTAGTTTATTTAGCTGTTAGCTATATAGCTATATATATATATATATATTATTTTTCTAGGAAGGTCGAAGAGAGACTTTCTAATTGTTCTAGTGAACGTATTTGCTTTAAAAAATATTTTTTCGAAAAAATTTCGGGATTTTGGAGGTTCGCATAGAATAGTTGTTTAAAATATGTGTGCAAAATTTTAGGAAGACCGGTCAATAACTTTTTAAGTTGTCGTGCCCGCCAATTTCAAAATAAAGTTTTGAGAAAAACCCGTTTAAAGTTTGAATGGGTACATAAGAATTCATTGATTATAGTGACTTACCGACTCTGTAATAGAAGAAATACTAAAAATTATGTTCTTAAATTTAGGGTACGTGTTCTTAAAAAAATGTTTAGACCTTTTACAGGTATCTCCCCCTTAATAGGTCTCGAGTGGCTGTATGGCTAATACCAAAAGCCAAAAACAAAAAAAAATGATGGTGATAAAATATACAGGGTGTTTCATTATCCAAAATGCTATATTACTTAGTTACTCGAAAACACAATGGTCAATTATTTTTCCTAATATTTAACCTAAAAGAATGGTAAAAAAGTTTGAAAATTTAAACAGTTTTGTATTTTGACTAATAACAAAGTTACAAATGGCGGACACTTAATTTATAAGGCCCTTTATATTACATTTACATTTAAATAATTACTATGGCCCATATTTAGCTAAGGGGCAGCCTCCTGCTAATTTCTGCCAACGTCCATGTGACGTGGTGTGATCTTAGCTATGAAATATAACAAATATAAAATTCTCCAATAATTCTTAGAAGTTTGAATAGAGACAAATACGTAAAAGTGGCAGACAAAAGAATATACAGCGAAAAAGCCGACGAGAAAATTATATTTCCAAGTTTGCAAAAAGGAAAGTTAAAACAAAAAGTTTCCCCCAATGCATCCGGCAGCTGCCAAAGCAAATGATGCCAGCTAATTTCCCCGCTTGCAGACTGTCTTTTATTTCATTATGCTGTTATTGATTGGCTTCGCGAACAGGACTTATCAGGGACGGTTTCTTGGGAAAATAATTTCTATTGAGTATACCAGTTGCAGCCCGTCACTCTGTTAACAGGTTTTAAACTGAGAATCGTTAACCGGGGTATACACGGTCCTGCAAACCTGAAACTGCTTTTGATACACACGATTCAGATGTACCTGTCAGTTCATGGTCAGTTTTGGCAGCTGGTGGTGTGATCAACTTAACCATAAGCGTAATTTGGCGAAAAGATTTTTCATTTTTGTCAATGTATTTATTACTTTTAACTTTCCAAAAGCATGAAACCTTGGTACATATCTATAAAATTACGCAATACATCTTCCTGGCGCCAATAGCCATTTTGTTAACTCAAAACAAACAATACGTAAGGTGTTCGAAAAGTTTTGAGATATACGTACATTTATTTGATTTTCTTTAAATAATTTTCCACCACATTGAATACACTTTTCCATTGTAACAAACCAGTCACTGAAAATAGCTTTCCACTTTTCATTTTAAATTTCAGCGCCTATTTTATCCCAGGCCTCCAGTAGCGCGTCTTCAGTTTTAAACTTTTGTCCTTTCAGTTGGCTCTTGACAAAGGAAACAACCCAAAGTCACACGGCGCCAAGTCGGGCCATAAGGCGGATGTTCCAAAAGTCTCAAGCCTGCATCTGTCAAAAATTGACTCGTAAGTTCAGCTGGATGAGGCGGGGCATTGTCATGATGAAGGTACCAGCTAGCTAGTTGCGAGTTTGGGCGAATCACTCTTAACTTTTGCCAACTAAGTTTTGAAAGGCATACTGTAGTGTACCAGAGAGCATTTACGGTCTTCTGTTTTCGAAGCAAAATACGTTCAATTATTCCTCTTGAACCAAAGAAAACAACTATCATTATTTTTTACAGATCTTGATTAGCGAACTTCGGTCGGAGTTTCTTCACCTTCGAGAACCCATATCTTATTCTGTTGTTTAGTTGGGACGTCGTAATAATAAAGATAAGTTTCATTTCCCGTTACGATCAACACTATGTCTTTAGATTTACCCTCCTGGAATTTGGACATCATTTTTGTACACCAATTCACTCTTTGTGTCTGCTACTCGGGAATTAACTTGTGTGAAACTCAAAGAGTACAAATTTTTCTAAAACCCAAGTGCTCATGTATCATCGTGTGTAATGTTGCTAAACTAATGTTCAATGTCTCTTCTAACTGTCGATAGGTAATTCGTCGGTTTGTTTCTATAGCTTTTGGACGGCAGATGTGTCTTCTGGGGTAACTACTTCACACGGTCGACCTGAGCGTGAGGCGTTTTCAAGCGAAAACGAGCCCCGCTGAAATTGTTTGAACCATCTGTATATGGTCGCACGAGATGGACAGTCATCACCAAGTATAGGCTTCATTTCTTCTAAACACTGTTCTTGAGATAACCCATGTGAAAAGTTGTATTTCAAAATTGCACGGTACTCGATAGTCGTCCACAACGCCATTGCGCTAAAATCGCTGGACACGAACTGGCGCAAAACTGATAGTTTACTAATAACTATGTAGGACTACTACATGTCATGACATGTACAAGCAAAAAACATTAATGTTACTTTCCTGCACCGTTTAGTTACAAAGCATCTCAAAACTTACTGAACACCCTACGTATTACCCCGTAAGCGACGTTCCTAAACTGAAACTTTTACAGACGTGTCCTACACATGCACAAGTTTGCACGATACGCGCAAGAAAAATCAAACTCGGACATCGAGTCGCATGCCAAGCCAGATGTGGCAGTTTTTTAATACACACGGTCAATTTTGCGCGCGAGCTTTGACCTTTTTGACAGATGTGACAGTTTTGCATGACCGTGTATACCCCGGTTTAGCCTTTATAACTACAGACTTGAAAATGCATTAACACTATTACTGGTGTAGATAATTTCATATCCTGGGCGGAGGAATAATGCAATGGATAAAGTACGGTTAACCTCGTTTTGTATGGCTATTTGGACATGGACATTTTCAACCCCCTTATCTACGCCAGTGAACATTATAACAGATGTGTGTTCTGTTTAAAAGCATCTAGCAAATTTAAAATAAGGAAATAGACAGACATATTATATCTGACGACCTTTTTAACGTACTTTATTAAAAAGTAAATGGTTTAATAAAAAAATTGCTTTTATAGAACATGAACATGTGTAAATACAATTATTTTGTTTTTTTTTGACATAGTCATATGCTTAGTGTTGGAATATATTCACCAACTGAGGCAACGTCGCTATCTCTACAAACTATTTATTCTGCCCATTTTACCAGTTTCGCTTATATTCAAGTATTTTACCATCTTTAAGGAAACAAATTACTGATTTAAATTTTATATTATAGAATAAAAATGATGCCCAAGGAAAATAAAATAAATACCATAATTATACAGACCTTGCGTCATTTTGACCCCGTCGAAAATTCAAAATTTAATGGCAAAGCCGGAATAACCGATATTTACACAATTTTTTGGAGACACACTTAAAACTGAACAATAATAAGGTACCGAGCCCCTAAGGATTTATCTAGAAAGGGTTGTGACAAGGGCGCCGGAGGAATTGCATGTAACAGGGAAACATTGGCAAGACTGAGTAAAGTCACTATATTTCAACAGCTAATCTATCCAGTGGCGTCTAAAATTTGTACATGTCGTTTTGCATTGTTTTAAAAGTGATATTGGTAAAAAGATGTAATCCCAAATGTTTTTTATTTAAATTTAAAAAGTTGCAACTTAATAATAATTAAAAAGAGTTGTGTAAACGGTTTTTCCAATAATAGTATAAACTGTATTTCTCCGGCACTGATATTGACACTTGTCCCCTTTAATAACATGGCCGAAAAGTGTTCCTTGCGACATCCCAACAGCCACCACCAATATGGCGGAATGTCGCGACCCAGGGCCTCTGGTAAGTAATAACAAAAGTAAAAACTGATATTAGTATATATTTTTAAGCAGAATCCTGTGATGAAATTAGATATTTTTAAAAAATTTATAATTTTCGAGATATGAACCAAACATTTAAATTCCTGATTGCACCCTGTATATTTTTAAAAGTTAAAATATGGGGGAAGAGACCTTTTAAAAATATATAATACCCAATAGTTACCTACATTATATTTTTAGATCCTAAATTTATGTTTTTAATTGTAAAATTGAATTTGGCATAGTGGCCATGATAAAAACTTTATAACCAAAGAATAAACATCTGAATTTACCCTATTTTACCCCACCCAGCACCCATATTCACCCCTCAGTTCCTCAATTTAATCCACTTATTAATTAATTAAAAACTATTTGTTATAAATTGACAAAAAACTCTCATCCGCCATATTTTATGATTAAAAAATATACAGGGGGTTCATATCTCGAAAAATATACCTATACTATCTCGAATAATAACCACACCACAGGATTATACGTAAAATATTAACTAACATGGTTTTTAACTATTGTTAAAAAAATAGCTCTGCATGTCAAAAACGAAGAGGACCATGAAAAATATTTTATTGTCATCTTTGATTTCATTAAAATGGAGCAAAAGTTCGCTAGAACTGCAAGTTTTTATCTCTTATAATAACCAAGATATCATGCGATTGGAACGAATTCAGGAATGTTCAGGACACGCTGTACAGGATGTCCCGTTTCGGTTGCAACTGCAAAGGCAGTTATTTTTATAATTTATACTAACCTTAACATACTTTTAAAAGTAAAAATACAATAAACAAATATTAAACCTATATACATACATATGTATATGCTCATCACTAAAAATGTTTCTGTTTTTTTTAATATACTTGTATAAGAAAAAAACCCTTTGAAGTCTTTTATTACAATAAAATATAAATTTATTTTAAAATTTAAACATACCAAGTTTGAAACATGTTAACAAGAACGCTATAAATACAAAAGATTACCTATTTTTAAAAACTATGCTACAGACTAGAAGGCTTTAAAAAAATAAAAAAATAACAATGATATTACACCTGATAACCTAATGGCATTATACCCATATAACCAAATTTTAAAAGTGAGAAAACAATTTAAAAAATTTGGCTGTTTTACTAAACCACACATTTCTTTTTACTGTGTTTATATTTTTAAAAGTGTATTACGGTTGGTATAAATCACAAAAATATCCTGATTATTATATTTAACTTAACTATTTTTAGTTTCTCCAAAATCAAGCCCATAACACCTACATCGGTTTTTAATAACTCCAGTAATAACTGAGATGGAGTGGCTCCACCAGGTTCAATGGCTAGTTACGCTTATGTTTATACCCTGTTTTAAAAAAAGTCTTAGGTATTTCAATCCCAATTTTTTAATTAAATTTGAGGAAATATTTTTTTGCAGGTAGCGCCATCTTTCGCGCAGTTCTTTAAGTTTAAATGGCAAAAAAAGTTAAAAGCTTTCTGTGTTTTATTTCTCGAATAAATTTAAAGTTTTTCCTTTTGCTGCCAGATGGAACTAGAGCTTAAAGCGGTTTGCTGTATCGAAATCATAAAAGGTTTGTTCCAGCAGAATGTTGGAAACATGTTAGCAACAATAGTAAAACGCAGAAATTGTTACAAATATTAGTCAGAAATGTTGGCAACAGTTTTCTGCTGGAACGAAAAATAAACAAGGCATGCATACTGCTTATACGACAATACAAGAAAGGTTATGTTAAAAATTGTCAGTAATGTTTGAAGAAAGTTTGCAAACTTTTCAAACAGTTTCCAACATGTTTGCAACATCTTAAAAGTACTGCTGGAACAACAAACAATTGTATAATGTTAGAAACATGGCACTGCTGGAACGACAAATTTGACGTGCGCAGAATCCGAACGGTTGCAAACATTTCTGACAGCCTGCTGGAACAAACCTAAAGTTATAGATGGTGGAGGGGAGGATAACCATCTTTTATGGCGGAAAAGTTGAAAAAGTGGCCATCGGAATGTAGCACGTTGGGATGGCGCCACAGTAGCCAGTGGAGGGATTTTGGTATTCCTTTCCTTTTTTATTTTGTATCTATCTGTCCTTTTTCATTTTGTATATCACTCTAATAATTCATGCTCATTAGTTAAAAAATCTCCTCTGGCTACGGTGGCGCCACCTTAATTGCTCCTTTCGACGGACACTTTTTAAAACATTCAGATGGTTATCCTCCCCTCCACCATCCATACCTAAAGTATAACCGAGTTGCTTTATACAAAGTATGGATGGTGGAGGAGGATAACCATCTGAATGTTTTAAAAAGTGTCCGTCGAAAGGAACAACTTAAGGTGGCGCCACCGTAGCCAGAGGAGATTTTAACCAATGAGCATGAATTATTAGAGTGAGATACAAAATGAAAAGGACAGATAGATACAAAAAAAAAAGAAGAAATACCAAAATCCCTCCACTAGCTACGGTGGCGCCATCCCAATTTGCTACATTCCGATGGCCACTTTTTCAACTTGTCCGCTATAAAAGATGGTTATCCTCCCCTCCACCATCCATAATACAAAGATAAGTTCATAAAGCCGGCTGTCCATGAGAACGGTTTTCCGCTCGCGGAGGATAATTCAGCGTTGTGATTGGTTAGTGCAAATTTAAAATGCTTTTTCCGCCAATCACAACGCTGAATTATAATCCGCGAGCGGAAAACCGCTCTCATGGACAGCCGGCTTAAATAAACATAAACTGGAATCTGGAATCAAATTTTAGAAATTTGATGCTTCTTTTGCTTATGTTTGGCTTACATTTCCGTTATATAATTTTAAGCTAAATAATGTTGTTGTTTTTTGTTATTCTTCTGTGGCTTTTAGCAACAAATATTTTGACAGAACAAACCGTTTTTAAATTACCCCCATTCACATGCACAACTTGCCTTGCGCACAACATTTGGCGCTAGTCATGGGTAACACCCTAAATTTTCGGGTGTTGAAACAGTAACACTGACACCGGCTTCGGTATCAACACAGTGTTTCAACACAAAGGTGTCATGAAACAATCCAATTGTTTCTTGACAAAATGGCGAAGTGTGGTGAGCTGCGGGTTTCAGCACAAGTGTCACGGTTACGAGTGTTATGATACAATAAAAATGGTACGTTGTAGCACGGAGTTGCTCGAGTTTTATCATTATATATTTACTTGTAAATTATAATTTGAAATAAAGTACTGTTATAATTATTAATATTATTATTATATATTATATATTTATTTTGCTTTAAAAATGAAAAATAAAAAAATATTTTTTTAATATACCGCGATCTTTGTACAGCGATATCTTTCTAATGGTCAACTTATACACAAATTTACCATTTATTTTGGTTCTCACTAAAACCAAACTTGTTTACCAACTTACGTACAGCTTTATTTTACTTTTAAAAATCCTGAATCAAGGCAATGTCTGCATTCGACAATAATGCCGCCATCTGTTAAAGAGTTACTGTAGTGTATCGTCTGTGTCGCTGTTGGGTGTCGGTGTCATCCGTGGTGTCATTGTGTTAATGCGAAACGAAATCTTGAATCACGCCATGTTGCTGAGTGTGTCGGGTGTCGGTTTCGTTGGGTTTCATGAGGTGTCAGTGTGTCAGTGTGTCATTACATTCATGAACGCTGTTTCAATACCCATGACACCCAGAAAGGTTTCAACACAAAAGTGTCATTCAACACAGTGTTACACATGACTATTTGGCGCGAAAAGCTAGACATTTGTGATTTTTGTTTCATCCTGTCTAACTTTTAGCGGGACGGTGGAATCGTTTATTTAATTTTTATACCTTATTTTTTAAAATTCTATTATTATTTAATCAAAATGGTTGGTAAACCAGTGCAAAAGATGTTTGTTTTGAAAAGAGGTAAGTTTTTCCGGTTTTAAGGTTATGTTTTGATCGAGAAATATAGTAAATTTTCGCCCTTTTTAATAGGAGGGAGACAGGAACAAGTACATTTGGACAAAATAACATCCAGAATTCAGAAATTATGCTACGGCTTAAATATGGACTTTGTGGACCCGGTAAGTCGAGCCCATTTTTATTATAAAATTGTTAGGTTAGCTATGGGGTTTCTCTTTGTTCTTTGCTTGAAAAGCCCACAACCACTTGGTTAATCATGCATAAAATTATATTTGTTTTTTAATGCCTATTTAAACGATATAAAAACATCATGTTGCTCAGGAACAAGAGTAGTCCTTTTAAATGGTAGGCTACATTAATCTCCATCAAGATTAATAGAAAGACCGAGAGAAAGACATTACTGACTGCCTAAGACGATTTTCGTTTATCTCATGTTGTCGTCATCATCACGAACTGGCATATCTATTTTTTTTCAATTTTACAGAATAGCATTTAAAAAGTACTCTTGCCTGATTTAAGTATTTTTATTAATGAAATGAAATCAGTCAATTATTATTTTCTTTTAATTCTAAACCTATCAAAAACTAACCAATGGCACCTCATGAGATTTAGGGAAAACCTTTTTAATTAACAAAATCGACTTAAGACAATTTTCTTATTTTTTGAAATCCACTATTTTGTGATATTGCCAATGAAGTATCTATGCAATAATGCATCTGATTAAATACAGGGTGTTTCAGAACTATGGGATCATACTTCTAGGGGTTATTCAGTGCAACCGTGGTCTGAGTCTGGAAAAGTGTCACTACAGCACTATAGCCCTAAGACATGTTTAAATTTAGAAAGATGATGAATTGCTTAAATAGAATTTAATGCATTTAATTTTTGTAATGTAAATGTTTAAAAATTTAATATTTTATTTTTACTTTATTAATTGTTGTGATGATATCATGTTCAAAAAGCAAAAATTATGGGTCCCTATACTCAAAGGTATTCCACTGTTGCACTGAATAACCCCTAGAAGTTTAATCCCATAGTTCTGAAACACCCTGTATAACAGGCAAATATAAACAGATACTGCATGCTCTACTGCATATTACTATTTTCTATTTATAAACCTTTGCTTGCTGAAAGGTTCTTTAGTTTAGTTTCTTCTTTAGTTCTTTATAAATACACTTGCTAATTGCTTTTCAATTAAAAAAAAAAAAATAGTCTTTAAATTCACTAGTTGTTCTATGCATGTTTGTATGTAAACTTTAGAGAATCTATACTAATATTATAAAAAGGTTAATTTTGTAACTTTGTTTATTTGTTTGTTAGGGCTAATCTTTGGAAATACTGAACCGATCATAAAATTATTTTCGCAATCAGAAAGCTACACTATTCAGAAGTGTTATAGGCAGTATTCTATTATGATTGAACAATAAGTTCAGAGTAAAATATAATTAATGCCCAACAAAGTGGGCACAGGTCAGCTAGTTGCAGATAAAACTATTAAGTATACTGATTAGAAACAATTTTTTGCAATTTAGGCAAAATAGCAGCTGCTGACAGGGTCGTCGAGAGCTGGGACAGACCCCGGGGTCATGCATATCCCAGTAGTTTAATAAAAGATACTTAAAAATAAATTAACACAACCGTTTATTTAATAAAAATATCACACAATGATTAACCAATAAGCCTTCAGGTAATACTAATATTCATTTCATAGATTTAATTTACATAGTATAAAAGTTGTAAAAAAAATGAAATCCCAAATACAGAAATGTAGCGTTTACGGAAGAAGTGATTATTTATTAAAATAAAATTTAATGACCTTTAGGATGCTGCTGACGCTTTATTCAATTTTATTCAGATTAAATTTTAATTAATTATTAAAAGGATATAAACATTTAAAATTATTTACAAAAATAACAGCTGCTATAAACTGTTTAATACAGAAAAAACAATGATAAATTAATGAATTCTTTGAAAAGAAAATTGAAAAACTGCAGATAGCAAAAAATCTAAAAAAAACTGTTTTTTTTTTTTGTAGGATTTTGCTTTTATTAACATTTTTCTAAAAAGAGGACTCCTCTTTCACACCTCACACAATAATGATAAGAAAATCAGAAAACACTGAAAAAACATTATCTTTACAAAATTAATTGAGCAGCAGTTTATATCTTTTATAATGCTTTTATAACTGCCTACAAATAAAATTTCTACTTAAAAAGTGTTACATAATTATTATGATAATGGCTTAGATGCAAACTCAACTAATCTTAAGATTTTACAAATTTAAAGTCATGTACAAAGTAGGGTAGGGCGGGGCTAGTTGAGCAATTTTTCACTTGATCGGTTATAGCTCCTCAAAAATAAGTCTTAATGGCTTATAACGCATACTGATGGATTAGCAATTTATTCCTTATTAATAGTGTCCATAGTAGTTTCTTTCTAATAAGTCGAATTTAGGAGCTACATCTATTTTAATATAGATAGTCAAGTATGCCCAACGTACCCCATAGGTGGGGTAAGTTGAGCAAGGGTATGGAGCTAGTGGAGCACTTAGAAAGTATAGTTAAATCATGGCTTGAATGTTAGATACGTTTACAATAAAAATACATTTTGACAATTTGCTTTTTATATTTATAATCTTATTGTGACAAAACAACAAATCTTAATAATAAAACAGCAACGTACCTAACTTAGCTTAACTATTGGATTTAATATCTATCAATTCATCTTCGTTTTTTAAACTTTTTAAGCAGTTTGATTTTGCTTCTCTTGTAATGCCTTCTGTATCATGTTAAAATTGCAGCTTTTCTTGGACCAGCCTTTGGGTATGGTCGAACTATTTCAGAGAAAATTTATAAGTTAGATAGGTCAGCTCGTTTTCTTTGTTGCTTGTATAAAGTTCGGGTTGCAGCCTCTTTTAAATCTTGAGAAGACTTTAGTGTTTTACTGTTATAAGTCCGTATCCTAAAAAAAAAAACATTTTATACTTAAAACCGTGGGGTTAGTTGGGCAACTGTAGCTCAACTAACCCCAAACTGAAATTAAAAAAAGTGAATTTATTAAAAAACCGGTTAGAATTGTATTCAAAATCTTTATACATATTAAAACTGCAATAAATTTACTTAAGATTAACACTTACCTGATTGAAAACGGAATACATTTAACTATTACAGATACAATTTTCCGGCTTGCAATTATTTTACTTTTTAATCACAAAATAAACAATGCGCACGGATACGTTTCTCGATCGCCGCGTCACCACTAGTGGTTGCACAATCAGTTCCTCTCGCGCAACCCCTTCTTTGCGCTATTTAATGCTTTCGCGTGCGGTCGATAGTTTTTGAGATATTATGATTGCCCAACTTACCTCTATGCTCAACTAGCCCCGCCCTACCCTAATACTATAAATGTACAATTAGTTACCTTTATTTAGTCAAAAGTCTGGGCATTGGTTTTATTTTAAGTTTTCTTTAAAGTGTTAAACTGTAATGATATTAAATTTTTACCCTAAAAATTATATACGATGCACAAAACTAGAACAGTGGCATAGGTATTAACAAAATATTTTGAGTTTTCACCACGAATTACTATACTCCAAATTGCATATTGACTCAAAAAAGCAAGTTTAAGTTCGGTATTTTTGCATGTAAAGAAAAAAATCTATTAGGACCCGGCTTCGCCGGGCCTTAAATCGCCCGGACTCCGGAGTTATCACCCCCCTGACGGCAGGCCTGGCTGCTAATAAAACTGTTTATAAACAACCTGCAATTTGTCTTTATTTTAATGGGATAAAGATAGAATGTGAACAAAAATATTATTAATTGGGTTAATTCTGTAATTTTCGAATCAGTAATCAGATTTTTATTATCTTTTAAGTTATACAGGGTATAACAAAAAGTGTGCTTTCTTCTATTGGAACAACCTAAATATTATTCCACCATAAAAAAACCCTGTAAAAAGCGTTAAAAATATACCACTTTTGATATCTCTATCCCAATTAGTTTCAGAAATATGGCTAATCAAATCTGAAGAATAAATTTTAATTTTCATAATTCTCTACAACATACGATTTTATCATATTTTTAAAAATAAAAGTACTTTGCTCTTGGTTATTTTGCATGTTTTTAGTTACGACTCGTCCTGTATCCTGTATATTACCAATAAAAGTAAAATTTTGTATTTATTAGTTTGGACTATGCGACCAGTTTTCTTAAAAGGATGTTTAAAAATTCCAGAATTTTTGGTTCATTTGTTCTTTTGTAACTCCTATCCTGGGACACACTGTCAACTCATGTTTCTGTATGTTTTACAAAAAACTTTTGATCTCCCATTTGCGAGGCTCAAATTTCAAGCCAAATTTACTAGTGAAAACCGCAATTCGCTATCTTGCGTCGTTTACTCGCTACAGCGTGTTTCTTATTTTCTTGCGTTTTCTTTAATACTTTAGAACATTTTAATTTTTTAATATTTTTTAATTCTGTAAAAACATTTCTTCAGCAACTTTTTATGTAGATATGATTTTAGTTTTTTCCAGGGTGGCACGTTTTTGACCTATTTATTTATTTTTGGAAATTTTAAATGGAACACCCTGTATATTTTTTCACTATTCAAATGGTTAAAAAATTACCTTTTCAAAAATGTATCTTAATTTATATTTCTTTCCAGCTGTTTCAGAGATATTGCATGTTTTGTCATTTATTACTGGTATTGGCTAGATAGTAGACCATAAAAAAAAGTAATTATGTTTTACTTTAAACAGTCTTGTTATACTTTTGTTTTTTATTGACTGCAATGACGGGAAGCCATTTTTATTAAATTAATCATATTTCAAAAGCTTTTTACATTATTTGGTTAATATTTTGCCCTAGGAACTTTTTAATCAGGTTTTTAATACGGTAATGTTTTATATCAAAAACAACTATTTTTTATTGTAGACAGGTAAGCAAAAAATGGCCATGAAAAACAAACACAAGCTAAATTTAAGCAAAGAGAATTGACAAGGGGAGAGAAACAGTTGATTTACCCCCACCAATTAAGAAATGGCACACACCTGCGACTGGTGATTGTGTTCAGCGACCAAAAGAGCTCGTCAAAGTTTTATTTTATTCTTGCTTAACGTTGGTAAAAGGACGTGCTTGGTTAAAAGTATGGATTTATTTATAATTTTTTGTTTCAGTACGCACTTTTTACGTAACATTTTGTGTCTGAATCAATACTATCAGCCAAATATCTTGCGAACTTTCACCGGTTTGATGGTTAACTTAACACAGCGGGATTACTCGTCATGCGCATGGGAGGTTGTTTTTCCGGCTTGCTATTGGCTGTTATAAATGTCAAAACTCTTGACTTTCACATGTTCAATATGGCTGATGTTTTGTGATTGTTGTGGCTGTATATTTGTTTTGTGTTTTATTCGGTTTGATTTTACGTGTGACCTGTGTTATAGATATCCATTATTGAAACAAAATTTGTGGAAATTTATGGGTTTTTTAATAAACTATTTTTTAAATTATTTACGTTGTTTTTTTTTTTTGAATAAAAACAAATTAACACTATCTAGGATTTATTTATGTAACAAAGAATTATATACATTAATATTTTATATACATATATAAAATATATTTAATGAATATCTTGCTGAAGGTAAAAGCACAATGAACCAATAGAGGATTTCTGTGTGCGTCACTCTCTATTTAAAAAATTGCTTGAACTGTAATAAAGTCAGACAAATGATCAGTTTAAAAAGTATTAATAGTGATAAAAATTATACTAAAGCGAAAAAATAAAAAGGCCTAAAGCCTAAGCACTTAAAAAACTTAATAACTGACCCAGTAAGGTACAAACCAAGATATAGAGTGTGTCTACTTAAGTTCGTACCATAAGGCAAACTTATTATTAATTTTACGAAAAAATTTAACCATTTGATATTAATTGTTTTCAGTGGTAGGTATATGAAATATCTTAAAAAATATGAATTTATATTAAGAGGAAAGTACACTTATTTTTGTCAATATTGAAAATTTGTGGAAAAAAGATGTTTAGGATTAGGATTTTTTTCTGCAATAACGAGCATTATTGAGCTTCTTTTACAAAAGTATTTTATTTCAAAATAAGTATCCAGTAATGTGGAAACTTAAATTTTCATTGTTAATTAAAACCTACAAACTTATCTGCTTCCTTATACCTAAAAAAACAAGTATGTAGATATCGAATAAAATGGATCAAGCACAGTGGCCTATGGAAACTGAAATCCTACTACGCTTTTCTTTGTATAAGTAGGTAATATTAACTTATAGACTATAATACCTTTCAACTAAATAGGATCAACATAAATCTAAAATTTCTTTGGTTGGTAAGTTTGAGCATGCTATTTTCATATGTTTCTTAAAATTATACACTTCTTTTACATTTAGTACCATTTTTTATGCTAAATAAGTAATCTCGCAATAAAAGTTTAGTTTTCAAGAAATAATTCTATTTAGATTTTTATTTTCAGTTCTCATTTCCCTAAAATTTATACCTATACATTTTTCCACATTAACCTATTCCAATCTAAGATAAAAATAGTCTTCTACCAAATAGATTTTAATACACCATTAGCACTAAATTACCAATATTTCGTCATTAAAATATTAATAAATTTCAGTATAAACCACATTTAACACTTTTTATTAATGTTTTATGTATATTTACTCAATAAATCAATGTTTTTGAATATACCGCCGATTTTGACATTGGGAGTGCGTATGCGCATGCCCGGCCATCCTGCAGACCCTTTCTTCAAATTGTGCCACTTTTCGAAACGGCGATTGATCCTCTATCCTTGTCTATTCTCTTTGAATTTAAGTCGTTTAGCAAATAGCTAGCATTTGTTTTCCATGGTTATCTTTAATTTACTTGAATATAAAAAATAATAGGTATTTGTTACATTAAATATTAACTTATTAATAAAACCTGATTAAAAACTTATAAAATAGGATCACTTTTTACCCTTATTTGCGTTATTAAATTATTAATAAAAATGGTTTCCCGTCATTGCAGTCAATTAGAAACAAAAATTATAAAAGGATTGTTTAAAGTAAAACATGATTACTGTTTTCATGGCCTACTATCTAACCAAAATCAGTCATAAATGAGAAAATATGCAATATCTCAAAAACGGCTGGGAAGAAATATAAAGTGTGATACATTTTTGAAAAGGTAATATTTCACCCATTCTAATAGTAATAAATATAAAATCTTTAAAAATAAAAAGAACTAGAGGATTAAAGAAAACAAAAGAAATTAAGAAACACGCTGTAGCGAGTAACCGACGCTAGATAGCAAATTGCGGTTTTCACCAGTAAGTTTGGCTTAAAATTTGAGCCTCGCAAATGGGAATCAGTTTTTTGGGTAAACATACAGAAACATTAGTTTCCTATTAAAAGCTTCGAATTTGGCCCCACCCTGTATAGGGTGTTTCATTTAAAAAAATCTTAACAGATAATAAAAATCTGATTACTTATTTAGAAACTAAAGAATTAACCCAACAAACCGATGTCAGTTTATAACCTGACACCTGGTATGTACATACATATTTATAAAATCAAAAATAAAATTTTATATTTAGTCGAAAAATTCATGTTTACAAGTTATTAATTTTAGGAAAGGTAAAACATAGGTAATACATAAACAGCTTTCTTGGACTAGTTTATTAATATACAGATCACACAGCCAACGTTTCGATGCTGGTTAGCATCATCAAGGCTAAAAACAATAATTCTTGTAAGTTGAAAAACAATAATTTAAAAGTGTAGGCTTTTGATACGAAAAAAATTTGTCCTTTGTTATAAAAAACTTACAAGAATTATTGTTTTTAGCCCTGATGATGATGCTAACCAGCTTCGAAACATTGGCTGTTTGATCTGTATATTAATAGAATAGTCCAAGAAAGCTGTTTAGGTTTTAACTTTTCTAAAATTTTATATTTTCTTTGTATTAATTTTTTTTTCAAAACAATATGAAATCATAAAATTGTTTCATCATTACTATTGATTTATACTTTTCCCAAGTATTACTAATATTTGCTTAACCCTAAAGATGATATGTATATGTTTGATATGTACCAGCACAAATATTTTTAAATGGTTTAATCGCATGTTAATCGGGCGTAGCCCTAAAGAAAAAAATACGTTTTGCTTAAAATGATCTTTAGAGCAGGAGAGGAAAAGCGATTTTGTATAAAATTTATTTTAGCTCTCCATCACTTTAAAAGTGATAAATGGTCTTTATCCGGGTGTAACTACCGTGGAACTAGATACATTGGCTGCCGAAACTGCAGCTACAATGACTATAGACCATCCTGATTATGCTATTTTGGCTGCTAGGATAGCAGTGTCTAACTTGCATAAGGAAACTAAGAAGCATTTTAGCGGTAAGTAAAAATATTTACAATAAAAAACTCTTAAGGCCCAGTTTTGGGATTGTAACTTAAGGTATGGTTTGGTTAAACCCTACTGGTAAAGTAGACTCAGTCGATATTTTATTCGTCGGCAAATCTATTGAAGTCCGGACAAAATTAGACTGGACTTATATGATTTAAAATTTTGCTTAAATAAAACAAATTTAAACAGCTCTAAAAATGCTGAAATAATAATTTACAAGAGTCACATATTACTTCTTAAAATAACTATATTAAACTAAAAAGCAAGTAATTAATTATTTAACGAAGGTACAACTAAAGGGCTACTTTAAAACACAAATTCCCACACAATCGCACAATAGCTATATGCGTCTGTAACAAAACCCGAGTTGGAAAGCTCGATCATGTCAAAAAAACAGTTAACATCATTTCAATAGTCAAGCGCTTAAACAATCTCTCATTTTCATTTTAATAGAATTAAAGCAGATTTCTACTTAGTGGTGTTCACCCGTGACGCATGAGTCGTCACCCTGATGGTCGGGGTCTTTTCAAAGACACGAGTGAAATCATGTTCAATCTACATTTGAATCAGGATCACAACTTTTGGTAGTACCAACTGTCAATTTATGTAGGGAATTTTGTCAAAAAGTCGCCACCCGTAGGAGAAAATTAGAACCAGTCCTAATTTGGCAGGTGGAAACGCACGAGTTTTAATGTTTACCCATGACGCGCAGTTGTGAATCTTCAATTACCCGTGGTGAAAATTCCGGATTAAAACCTCTAGGTGGAAACCAGATATTAGTAGATAAAGTAGTAAAAACTAACTTGACGGTAGGTGTCTGTTGAATTAAAATAGTTCGTATAGTATTATTCTGGTCAAATACAGGGCTATTTTAAAGTTGATAATTTCGTTTTAACACTGTATAAAATGCAAGAAAATAATAAAAGTTTTCAAATAAAATTATGTTCGAAAATACTTTTATTCCGAGATACAGGGTGTTAAAGTTTTAAGAAAAAAAGGTCTTTTTTGTCAACTTTCCTACCACTTCAGATATTTCACAAAATTTGGTACACTTCTTTTGACTATTACATTACATTTTTGGCTGTAAAAGTAGTACGCCACTGCTTTTTCTTCGAATCAATATTATTTTTAAAATACTCATTTATTTTGGAGTTAATTTGGTCTCTTGATATTTTTCCTGTGACGGACGGTTTTCGTTTTAAAAAATAAAAGCCAATTTAATGCATAGCAAAATCAATTAAATCTGATATGATTTATCTAATTTGTATTAAAGTAAGGTGAAATACTTACACTACCACAATTTTAATGTCATTAAAAAGTTTGTTGCTGTTAGGAAGCTATTACAGTTAAAAATCTAACTTAAAAATAAAACACCATATTAGGTTTTAGTGATTTTGCCATTCATGAAAATCGTTTTTATTTTTTTACACGAAAACCGTTCGTCACAGGAAAAATATCAAGAGACCAAATTAACCCCAAAGTAAATGATTAATTCAAAAATATTGATTTAAAGAAAAAGCAGTGGCGTACTATTTTTTTCTTCATAAGAATTCAATACAAATCTTGTTCGAACGCCACTGATTTTTTTTTACTTCCATAGCAAAAAATGCAATCTCTTGCATTTTATACAATGTTAAAAGGAAAGTTCCAACTTAAAAATACCCTGTATGGGTAAAATGTAATACTTATCGTATAATATTGATTTGTGTCCAATAATATATAATTTAATTGTTTTATAAAAGCAAAAAGAGTTTGTGTACTTGTACAAAATTTTAAAACTTTTTTAGCATATTTAAAAAGTTATAGTTTAATTATTTGCATGACAAAACCTAATACACCTACACTAATCTGCGGTGCTTTTGAAGTATGTAAACAAATGAAATATCGATGGAGACGACTTCACATGAACCTATCCATTTAAGATATATTGTGGTCACTCTAGGCATTTACTTGACAGGAATATAAAAACTGTCCACAAATGGGGTTTACAAGAGGACATATGGACCAAAAATTTTAACTTTTAAGAAAAAGTCATTCTTTATAAAGATTTTTGCTTGTAAAAAAAATATGATTTACAAAGAGAAAAACATGAATTTTCTCCGAGTTAACAAGCTTTATTTTTAATTGTTAAGCAAAATGTCAATACGAACCTATTTAGAATAGAGTTTGTAAGCAACAAAAATAATAATTCAAATTTTTATTAAACTCCATCATTTGCTGAAAACGCCTTGATCACATTTATTTTCTTGTGAAAAATTGTCCTGTGTAGAAATTTGAATCAAGCAGTTGTTTAAGAAGCAAATTATGAAAGTTTTTTTGGGTCATTTTAAAATAAATAATTTTTGATAACTCCAAAATCACTTTATTTAAAATTTAAAATGCTATTTTAAATACGTTTTCTAAATTATGTTTTGCCTAAAAATAAAAAAAAATGAGAATAATCATGTTTATCAAGTTTTTGCGTACCTTGTATACAAAATTAATGTTTGCTCCCTGTAAATCATATTTTTTTACAAGCTTCAAGAATACCTACCCTTTTCCCGATTTTTTTCATTTGTCCTCTTATAAACCCTTTCTGTGGATAGTCTGTATATTTTAATGGGTAGGTTCAAATACCAGCTGAATTCAACACTTTAAGCTGCTATTGTTCAACTGGGACTAAAAATTGTGAAAATTGTTTGGTTCACAACTACTTACAGGATCGATCCGCGAATGGATACTTCCGCTATTTACCATGCATTTACTATTATAGCCCTAATGATGCAAATCCATGGGGTGAGCAAAACCTTGTTTTTAAGGTGTCCGCTTCGTGGCATGATCATCGTAAGAAGTGTGTACGTTACAGGACTTTCGCTTTTACTTCATGTCCACAAACAAGTTTTATAAAAAAGAAATCCAAAAAAGATAGTTAGGAAAAATATATACTCTCAATAAATGTTTGTTTAAAAAATATTATTAGCGATATTTTAACAAACATGGTATGCACAAAATGCGAAAATGACTTACAATTTACTGAAAAATTACTATACCTATACCAGAAAAAAAACTTTTATGGGGTGTATAGAGGTACAAAAAATGTCTAATAGTAAATACAGAATATTTTACAAGTACGGTCGTAAACTTCCTGGACTGATTCCTTATGTCTTTTATAAAAAAGTTAATTTTGGTTTTATGTTGTCTATTGATGCTTTTTAGAATGAGTTAAAACGAAGCATGATATGAAGAAACTACAAGGAACTCAAAGTTATATCTATAGTTGCTTAGGCGGAAAAAAACTACAGAAAGTCAGTGGCCTACTTTTTTTCATAATACTTTTGGCTGTGTTGGTAACTGAGACGCCACTACGAAATTATTTAAATCTATTTAGGGCTCAACGCGTGATATCCCGTTTTCTGTACAGCTCTTGGTTAAAAGGTAGGTTTACAATTAGGTTTTATTGCCTTTCAACAAATAGCTGTACAGGAAATGCGATATTACGCGCTGATCACGGTTTAAAATTTTGCATATGTAACTTGGACAATGATTAGATCGAAAGTGGCCAAAAATATGTACCATTGTACCATATAATCAAAAATCATTCGATATTTTTGTTTGTATCTCGACTAGAAACAAGCACTTTTAAAAACAAGGCATTAAATTTTAAAAAAATGGATTTGGTATTCATTAGTGTAATATCCTAAGAGCGGCTTTTACAATGTCGTGTTAACAAACTCGGAGTTAAATTATTATGTGGTTGAAGTCCTAGCTAAGTTTTAAAAGCTGCCAAATGCATTGTCACCTAGATTTACCAAATATGGTTCGCTTCTAGGGTAGAAGTATACAAAGTCAAGCATTGACTCGACATTGAGATACGATATAATTTCTGGCTAATGTAAACAATGGAAAATTTATATGGGACATAAATTTTGGACCATTTACAATAGCCAGAATTTCTGTCTGACATAAATGTTATGCATTAAATGTCAGATGTAAACGTACCATGAAAGCCGCTCTAAATGAAACAAAGATTGGTTAAAGATGGGTCCATATTTAATTCATTCTGAAAGCGATGCCGCCAAGTACACAAAAAATGATAAAGTAAAGAAACCCTTTTGTGAACAATGATTTATTGCAGCAAAAAATATTTAACCCGACGAGTTTCTAGTACCACGCCACGTGCCACCGGTTGTTTAGTAGGACAGAGACGTAATAAGAGAATGTTTTTAAGTACGTGATACGTGTTTTAGCAATGTTTTTTTAATTATTTATCTAAAAATATGTAATCAGGCTCTGTCCGAGGCTATGTGCATCTTTACCGTTTGGCGTAATGTTATACAGGGTGTTGTGAGTACATATTTTTGTTAATATTAACAAAGATGCATCCCACGCCGCCACTGATCTCACTAATTAAAATTAATTTAGGTCCAAATTTCTATTTTCAACAAATACCACAGCCAAATTATATTAAAATCGTATAAGGCATTCTTAAGTTTGACAACGTGACAACCCTAACTAAGGAATACTAATCCATAGGACATCACAAGTGAGATTTCAGCGTACCCAGAGAATTTGAGTACCTACCCTGACCACCAGACAGCGAAAGTAGTCCAATCGATCAATAGAAACTTGACATGGGCATCGCGCAATTTTCTGATTGGTCCGGTGCCAACTGGTTGCTATCTGGTTGTCAGGTAGGTACAAACTTCAGGGTACGCTAAAATCTTACTTATGATGTTCTATGGAATTGCCCTAACGAAGCGTAATAGAACTCTTTTTATACATATGTATATGAAATACTTACAATATTTGACTCACTCTATCACCCCTATCATTTTTGAGCTTACCTTTCCGGACACTTGTATAAATTGCAAGCAAAATTGATGAGAAATATCAAATTGCACCATAAATGTTTAAGAAGTTTCCGACGAGCTTAATTTTCATCGCCGATAGGCGAGAATCTTTTACTTTTTGTTAACCTGTCTTTTGTAAAAATTGTTTGCCAATACACTGTAGATTACATATTAAACAATATTAATTTTCTTTTAGATGTTATTGAAGATCTGTATAACGATGGTAAACGAAAGGACTCATCTTCGTACTCCGATGATCTCCGAAAAGTACTA
Organism: Listronotus bonariensis; assembly: GCA_014170235.1. NCBI lineage: Eukaryota > Metazoa > Arthropoda > Insecta > Coleoptera > Curculionidae > Listronotus > Listronotus bonariensis. The sequence continues at coordinate 26,696 of JACEGR010005091.1, read as the reverse complement.
TAATATCATTATGAAAAACGCAGATCGTTTGAATTCGTTGTATTATTTATGACAGAGATTTTTCGTATAATTATTTTGGATTTAAAACGCTGGAAAGGTCTTACTTGTTTAAAAATCAATGGGAAAATCGCCGAGAGACCTCAGCATATGTTGATGAGAGTAGCAGTGGGTGAGTTAAAATAGATTTTATATATTTATTATACATTTTACTTTAAGCAAGAAATAAAAAAATAATATATCCGATTTGTATAACAGTACTGTGTTTGAGTACTATATGTATGGTAGTTAGGGATCCCTGGACCATTTTTCCAAGTCATTACTAACAAGCTAATTTTTCGTGAGTAGCTTCATTTTGACGAGACGACCAACTTTTTTCTTACAACAATTTTCGTTGGTGGTAACATACAGGGGTAGCAGCGATTAAATATGTTGATTTGATAAATATCAAAAAACCAGGATGACGTACCTCGCAATTTGTAGGACAATGTGGGTGTTAAATTATATAAATATTATTTAATCAACAGAAAAAAAATCAGCTGGTTAGTAGTTATTTTTCACGACATCGTTAACCATACATGTTGGTGGTAGGGGACTCTTTGATGAAACCTTACATTTTGTAGGACAAATATTTTTTCGGTTTATTTAGATAATTATCTTGAAAATTAACAGAGAAAATCCCTGTTTGTAATACATTTTTGATATCTGTCAAATCAACACATTTAATTCCTGCTACCCCTGTAAGCTACCACCAACGAAAATTGTTGTAAGGAAAAAAGTTGGGCGTCTCGTCAAAATGAAGCTACTCACGAAAAATTAGTTTGTAAGTAATGACTTGGAAAAATGGTCCAGGGATTCCTAACTATATTGCAGACGCTTTAATTCTCTAAGAATGGTTAACAAATAATACAAAACCGTTGGCACAATTATTCTCGTCTATAAGTGTATTTATTCTATGTACCAAACTGAAGTTTCAGCACAATGTACGCCTTTTAGTCCTAGAGTTAGTAAACCCTCCGAGTAACGGAGTATACCTGTAAGCCTAAAAATTTGTATAGCGACGAGTCAAAGCATGCTAAGTATGACAACCAACACCTGGCAAGCATGTGCCTCACGTATATTTGTGAAAGTGTGGAAAAAATAAAATAACAAAACTTATCGCTGTAAGGCTGAAATTTTTATACGATTTCGTTCATTTATAGTAAGGTCTGAAAAAAATTGTCAGGCGTTTTCGATGAGCACAAGTACCTGCCAGGCGAACAAAAAGGTGTGTATATACAGGTTGGTGCCTAAGAAATTGGCCAAAATTCAACTAAGGAAACGTTAAAAATTGTGATTTAACTAACATACCTGGGTAGAAAAGTTAATATTAACTGAGATACAAGGTGACAAAGTTTAAAAAAAACAATTTTTTTAATAATATTTGATACATTTTTAATACTGTAATAAAACTTTGTACCTATTGGTTTCTACATGCATACATAATAATTTTTAGGTGTTAACTAATACTAAAAGACGCTACCTACACTACCTTGAATTTTTCTAACACGTCACAACTTTTGTGTGCTTTCCTGTATGTTACAGGGTATTCCATTTAAGAATAAAAATGGCATATTTTTACTTTTCCCATATTTTTAAAAAATTCAAGATAGCAAATCGATGTATTTCAGCTAGGGGAATTTGAAAATCGTATTAATAAACTATTGCGTGAAAAACAAAAGAAATTACTCCATCAATATTGCATTTTTCAAACGAAACACCATATTTATAATTATATTTTTGATTTCTTTGCTCAATTCTAAGTATTTTTATTAATAGTACTATATGTTTGTCTTTAACTCTTTTGGGTTATAAACGCTTAAAAGTCACATTTTCGGATTATATTATTTAATTAAATATATCAATATACAATAAAGGTAATGCAGGTGATCACCTGATACTGGAAAGTCATTGAAATTTTTACCTATTAATAGATTTTATATATAGTTTTTCGTAATGAATTATTCTTTAGATGAAAAACTACCGATAGGAATGCTATATTTACAAGTGTTAGTGAAGCAAAAGGAGATTATAAAAAACTGAAATAAAATCTACTAATACGTAAAAACTTTAATTACTTTGAAGTATCGAATACCACCACGTAACCTACAGTTTATATTGAGATATTTAATTAAATAGGCCAAAAATTTGATCTTTTAAGCGTCAATAACTCAAAACTGTAAAACATAAACATGTAGTACCCTTAATAAAAAAAACACTTAAAATTGACCATAAGTTTCAAAAATATAACAATAAATATGGTGTTCCATTTAAAACACAACATTTAAGGCGTGATATAAATACTATGGAGACAAGCAGTTAATGTGAATCGAATACTGGTGGCACAAAAGCGAATTATTAGGCAAATTTTTGGTCTGAAGCCACTGGAAACCTGTAGAGATGTTTTTAAACAAAGCAAAATTCTTACTGTTCCATCAATATACATTTTTAAATGCTCCATATACGTGTATAAAAATATGGATCAATTCAGGCAGAATGGGAGAAATCATGACTACTTCACAAGAAATCGAAATGGATTGGCATATCTAAGCCATTCTTCAGCGATGTACGAAAAATCCTACCATACTATGCATGTACAAGGATCTACAATAAACTACCCGAAGAAGTAAAGATTCAAGTACGATTGGGGCATTTAGAGGTCGGTTAAAAAGGTTTTTAACGGAAGAAGTATTCTACAACCTAAAAGAATTCCTGGAGCGTAGAACGTAACTGCGTTGTTTTAACTTTGTTTTAATTTAGAATTTATAATTTACTGATGTCTTACTTTGTTTGTCACTTTAATGTTTTCAATGTTTCTCAATATTGTTTGGTGTTTTTAATTTTTTTTTATATATTGTGGCATCGTCCTGTATACAAATTTATTATAATTTATTATATTAGTTTTAGTTAGATTAAGGACGAAACTTATATCATGTATTTGATCAAAAAGTAAATAAATTGAATTTGAATTTGAAGTAAATAAGGTTTTTCATGCAATTGTTTTTTATAAGATTTTAGACTTCTTCGAGCTAAAATACATTGATTGGCTATCTTGAATTTCTTTAAAAATATGGGGAAAGTGAAAAAAATATGCCATTTTTCCTCTTAAATGAAATACCCTGTACTATTTGTTAAAGTCTCCAATGCTTTTTACACAATAAAGTATTCAACAAAACTGAAATAGAAAAAACTCCTTACTCCTTGTAATTTCCTTGCACTGCAAGGTCGCATCTCTCGGGACACTGTTTAACCTGGAGATGCAGATTTTACACTAGCCGAAGGTATTTTTTCAGAGCTAATTAAGATCACCAACCGCAGACCGGTTACGAACTATTTTGGTTCTCATCAGTATGGTGTAGGTGATAACAACAAGCTCCAAAAAACTCCTATAGGAAACGAAAATGTTGAGTAAACGTAATAGTTTATTGTCCATTGTTGAATTATTTCGACTGCTTTTTCGTTAAGTATTGGTTATAAACCTAGGTTCGCTTGTTTTTTACACGACCGATAGATGGCGTAATGGACAATAAACTACTACGTTTATTTGACATTTTCGTTTCTTATAGGAATTTTTGGGACTTGTTGATTTTGCCTACAATGTACTGATGACAACCAAAATAGTTCGAAACCAGTCTGCGGTTGGTGATCTCAATTGGCTCCGAAATAAATACCTTTGGCTAGTGTAAAATATGCATCTTCCCATCGGACAGTGTTCGATGATGATAGATCATTCTTGCAGTTCAAGGAGGTTACAAAAGTAAGGAGTATTTTCCTATTCCAATTTTGTTAAATTATACTTTCTCGTTAAACAATAAAGTATACTTTGCTTTGTAAGAATCGCTATGAGCAACCCTTTCCTAGATATTTGCCATAAAGTTATTTAGTGCAACCCAAAAACGCCTTTAAAATAGCGTATTAGCCATAACTACAACTGCCCCATATAGAATGATTAAAAAAATGTATTTATCCATATAGTTTTTGGTTGCACTAAACGACTTAAATGCAAATATATTGAAAGGGTAGCTCAGAGCCATTCTTACAAAGTACAACTTTTTGTGTAAAAAATAGGAGAATTTACTGGTTAACTTAAATGGTACATACAGAGTAGCACAAAAAGTTGGCATGTTTAAGAGAAATTCAAAGTCTGTAAGTGGCGCATAACACCTAAACATCAGATATGAATAGCTCATGTCAGAAAACTCCTAGGTACCGAGTTTTATTACAATAGAGAATTATTGCAAGTTGCCTTATTAAGCTCGGGTATTAATACCGACCCTATTTAAATAGTGTTTATACCCATAATCTAGAGTTATTGCAAATCATGTTGACAAGTACCATTAACCTTAAAAAAAGGGAAAACATTTTTAGTAGAAATTTTTTATTGTTTTGTGTTGTAGGGTTTTGTTTAACACAATTACAGAAATACATTTGAAAAAGCAAGGTTTTAAGTATTTTTACTTGTAAAATCTTTTACATGTTTTGCTCGGCAGCCGTTCGATTTACGCGAACAGTTCCGAAGTTAAAATAAGACCAAGATAAGACACGACCTAAAACCGACATAAATAAAGCCAGGCACTATCCTTACTAAGGGAGTCCTTATCCCACCGCATGCATTTGCGCAAGCTCAGATGTCAAAATAAGGCCGGTATTATTAGTGCCTGGCCTTATTTCTGGCATTTCTCTAATAACCCAATAACTCAATAAAACGAAATTTGGTACAATTATTAATTAAGATTAGGCCTTAATTCTAACGGATATACTCTAAAATATAGTATTTATGCATCAATTTTATATCCCAAAGTTTAACTTTTTAAATTGATCCGTAAAAATTAAAAAGAAAAAAAGGGGGAGACATTAAAGATATGCACTGTATACACCTTTCAGAAAAAAATTATAAAAGAATAAATAAATATAATTATTGGTTTACAAGAGTGTTTTTTTTTGCAGGTATTCATGGAGAAGACATAGATGCAGCAATTAACACATATAATCTTCTGTCGGAAAAGTTCTTCACTCATGCTAGCCCAACGCTTTTTTAACTCCTCCACACCCAGACCTCAGCTGTCATCGTGCTTTTTGCTGATGATGCCCGATGACAGTATCGAGGGAATTTACAAATGTCTTACTCAGTGCGCGTTTATATCGAAAAGTGCAGGAGGAATTGGTGTTAATGTTCATAATATTAGGGCTAAAGGTATGGATAATGTATTTTTTTCTGTGTCAAAGGGGTTTTATGCCCAAGCCTAATACATGTTGTAATATTATCGCAATTTCAGTAATACTATTGCCTTTGACTTCCATTGTCTTTATTTTTAACTGATACACGACGTTTCGGATAATATGTATTTATCTCCAATCGTTTTCAAGTAATAACCCACTTGAAAACGGTTGGAGACAGATACCATCAAAAACGTATTGTATCAGTTAAAAATAAAGACAGTGGAAATCAAGAAAGTGGTATTATTAAAAACATAAGAGTGTCTACTACCTTCAAAAACAATTATCACAATTTGTTCTAAGGTCACTTATTGTTTTTAGAATATTTTAGAATTATTTGCTTTGATTTATACAGGTTGGTGCATCGCCAGATTGACCATAGGATATCCTATGTAAATTTTGATACCTTTAAATTTTGGTTCCTCCTATTTTACAACAAAATTGTATTGGACTATTTTGAATAATAATAGTTGCTTGAAGACTAAATTTCGTTATTTTCTATTAAGCCAATTAAATGCTATTTAAGAAAAACTATGCACTAGTGATAAATAAAATTTCTTGTTAATTTTTTAATTGATGTATTACATCCTATTAGTTATTCATTTTTATTTATGCATTACTGGTAAATTCATTGCGGTAGGTATTAGATATGCAACAATTATACAAAAAGTTTTTTTTTAACAACTTTTAATTGACATTTTAGAAAAAAGTTTGAGCTTATCTTATCAATGTATTTAAAATAGTGTTATACAATTTTGTTGTCAAATCAATGGGGAGCAAATATTTAAAGGTATAAAAATTTCCATGGGATTTTCTATGGCCAGTCTGGCGATGCACCACCCGGTGTACGTTCTGTGCATGAACTTTATAATAGCTTCAATGTACCAAAAAATGTTATTTTCAAGTCGTGTATGGCAAATGCTTTTGCTTCTTAGAAAAACAAGGTTTATGTTGAGAAACATGTTTTGTTATGCATAGGGACCCCAAAAACAAAAAAAAAAAATGTGATAATAGACCAGCCTGTACTTTTAATTCTGTGAAAGTGTCAAATAAGAAAGATTTTTAAAATCGAATTAGTCTCGAATATTTTAATTCTTTCATAATATTGACTTATTTGAGAATCTCATTTTTTTAATTCATGTTTTATACCTTTGTTCACTATTTGCCTAGTTTTAATATTCAGTATAATAAAGGTTGCAGTTTGTATTTAAAATTTTATTTTATTATCTCAATTTTTAAAAACTTCTAAAATTCAGGTAAGGAGGTGTTAAAGTTACCTTATAAGACAAAACATCTTTCTTAATCTTGATTTTCTAAGAAGCAAAAGTATTTGCCATACACGAAAATCTCGAAGTTTAAAATTTTTGGTCCATTTGTGCTATTGTAAAGGGCACCACTGGATATATTGAATTTATTTAATATTACAAGAGCTTTCCCACAATAACATACAACATAATGCAATGGTCAAAAGCCTCGCTCTTTTAAAACCCTTCCATTTTGATCATTTTATTTTTACCTTACATATTCTTTTTTTCTTTTGGGGGTTTTACAAAATTTTGAAGGCAAAAAGGACTTCCTTTAAAAATTATTCCATTTTAATAATTTTTAATAATTTTTAAAAATTTTCATTATTAACATTTTTTTTAAATTAAAATATCGTTGCCGCGATAAACGAAGTCAGGCAAGCGCACGACGACTTCCAAGGTAACATAATCCATTAGAATTGGTTTAATTCGGTTGTTTTTGTAAATTGTTTTACATTTAACTTCTTAATGTCAGTGCATGTACACCTAAGACTAACACAATGTTAGAAAGAACCACAGATTTTTAAGATATATTTTTTTATATCGTAGGAACCTATATTGCCGGCACAAACGGTGTATCAAATGGCCTTGTACCGATGCTCAAAGTTTTCAACAGCACTGCCAAATATGTGGACCAAGGAGGAAATAAAAGGCCTGGAGCTTTTGCTATCTATTTGGAACCGTGGCACGCGGATGTATTTGAGTTCCTAAATCTTAAGAAAAATACAGGTAAAATTATTATTCAGGACAATAAAAATTTTGGCCGATTTTCCGACCACTTTCTTATTTTAAATAGAACATCATGTACATGTTCCTACATTCTTACAATTAAACTGTTCCCTTTAAAAAATGTAGCATATGTTATGGCTATTTCCAAAAATAATGGATTTATTGATCTTTAAAAAATTACTGCATGGCAATTAAATTTACTATGTACGAATGAGCAAATTTTACAATTAAAATTACAAGGTTACAGAAAAAAACGGCAACAAAATATACGTTATTCAAAAAATTATAGTTGCAGAAAGGCTAGATTACTTTTTAAAACCGTTTGTAATATTGTGAATAGCCTATTATAGCTTTCTGGTCTCACTGGAAGTATATCCAACTTCATGGAGATTTACTGAATAATAAAATGTATTTCAAACCATAAGTTTGTACTCTTTTCTATCAGGCAAGGTGGTTTAAACTTCTATAAAAATTAATTTCTCTTCTTTCACAGGTAAGGAGGAAATGAGAGCTAGAGACTTATTTTATGCTCTTTGGATACCTGATTTATTTATGAAAAGAGTCAGAAGGAAACGGTGTTTGGTCGCTTATGTGTCCTCATCAATCGCCGGGCTTGTCCGATTGTTACGGAGAGGAATTTGAGAAGTTGTATCAAAAGTATGAGGAAGAGAAGCGGTTTGTAAGGTAAGGATTACACAAGGATTTTACGATAGTATTCTCTTTAAGATTATAGAATGGCGTCGAAATTCTGTTAAGCCAGCCTTCCGGTTAGAAGACAAGTCGTAAGTGGTTTATTTAAATCATATATGCATGGTGGCTACTTAATATATATTAAGCACAAGAAAAAATTCCCAACTGTCTTGGTCTATTATACAGGGTGTCCGCTAATTAGATTAAGATTTAAAAAAACCACAGATTCCTTATGTCGAAATATTAAGATTTAACCAAACATACCTACCTATATATTATAAAAGTTGATAATAAGGAAGATACAAAGTGTCAAAATATATTTTTTTTTTTTCGATGATATTTGATATGTTTTGAATATTTTAGTGTAACTCGTTATCTTGGAGTTTTTTGACATGAGCTTTTCAGATCTGATATTAATTTTTGTGTAAACCAGAGGGAGCTAACTACACTACTTAATTTTTTTTAAATGTCCTAACTTGTTCGTGCTACACTGTATGTACAATGTTAGTAAACCAGTAAACTTCCCAATTTTTCTACAGAAAAAGCTATACTTTGTAAGAATGGCTCTGAGCCACCGTTTTCTAGACATTTAAATTTAAGTGGTTTAGCACAACCAAAAAATGCCTTTAAAAACAGCGTATTAGTCATAACTAGAACTGTCTCATGATAAACAAAATGAGTTAATGTATTCTTCCATATACTTTTTGGTTGCATCAAAGACAATTGTAGTTTCACTACAATTGTCTTTGGTTGCATTAAACCACTTAAATGAAAATATCTTGAAAACGGTTGCTCAGAGCCATTCTTACAAAGTATACCTTTTTGTGTAAAAGCTAATGGTAAAAACCAGATACCAAGTTTTATTAGAATATTCAAAACGTATCAAAAGTTATCAAAATAAATTAAAAATATTTGTTTCACAATGACACTCTGTCTCTTCTTTATTATCAACTTTTGGATATCGGTATGTGTGGTTTAGTCTTTATATTTTGGCATAAGGAATCTGTGGATTTTCTGTGTACCATTAATTAGCGGACACCCTGTATAAAGTATTTACTGAATGCAACTTTGGTAGGGCATCAACGTCAGTATTTAATATCCTGTCGCTAGACAACGATGTTTGTCTAATGAGTAGATGCTTGGTTTCTATGTTACTTACCACAATTTATTACAGCCTCATTGAAAAGTTGCTGTAATGCAAGTTCAACCGGTCATGGTGGATAGCATAGAAAGAGCAGGATGTTCTGTTCTTTAACTGTCTTTAGAAGGAATAAAATACCTTGCATAGAGTAGTAAACTATTTTTGTTTCAGAAATAATTTTGATTAATCTTTATAAGCCATAGTGGTAATAATTTTCGCGTAAAACTAGTCTCACATAGGATAAAAACTGATAGTATTATTATTAATAAACAAACTGAACGTCATTATTATAATTATAGTGAATATTTTTACTAGGAACAAAAAATTAAGTATTTTATGCTTTATTTGTTTTCTGGGAGATTAAATTTAAACAAAATATTATTTGGCTTTTCTCCAAAATAAAATTAAAAGTTTATTTAACATTTTATGAGAATTAAAACTTTTATACATTATGTAGAACTATTCTGATTTGACACAATATAATAAAAGTTATTATTACTCTAAAAGAAATTAAATAATTTAATATTTAATATTAAGTTACTTACAATACAAAGGTTTCAATCTATAAACAAAGGTTCATTAGCACTCGGTTAAAATTATTTTAATCTAATAAAATAAAATCTTAACAAGACGCCAGACGAGAACTGGGCCAATGGTTGCGTCTCAAAAATGTGGTAAATAGTTTACCAAAAATGTGGTAAACATTTTATTTTTCAATGCGTTTTTAAGTAAACTGTTTACCACATTTTTGGTAAACTATTTACCACATTTTTGAGACGCAAGCATTGGCCCAGTTCTCGTCTGGCGTCTTGTTAAGATTTTATTTTATTAGATTAAAATAATTTTAACCGAGTGCTAATGAACCTTTGTTTATAGATTGAAACCTTTGTATTGTAAGTAACTTAATATTAAAAATTGTATTTCTTTTAAAGTAATAATAACTTTTATTATATTGTGTCAGAGCAGAATAGTTCTACATAATGTATAAAATTTTAATTCTCATAAAATGTTAAATAAACTTTTTAATTTTATTCTGGAGAAAAGTCAAATAATATTTTGTTTAAAACAATTAAGGTAATAAAATATTCAAAGTTTTGTGAAGATTATACTTAATAATTTCTGAAACAAAAATAGTTTACTACTTTGTTTTTATTTTTTTATTTTTTTCTATAAATTGCCGTTCTTAGGGCAATTCAATTTTTTTGGTTTTGTGTGATATTTTAAGAATTTTAAGCTTTTGTTATGACGGCTCAGAGAATGGGAACAGAGGCAAAAAGAGACTCAGTGGAAAAACGTGTCAGGACAAAAACAGGCGAAGAGATTTATGTCTCAATCTCTCAATCGCGTAAATACACTAAAAAGCTATTACATCTTCAAAAGAACGAACTCAGGGTAGATACTAACTTTCTGACGAGTCACGGCTCTCTGAGGTATCACCTCAATCAGATGGGAAAAGACGACAATGATCGCTGCAGGTTTTGTAATCGATCAAGCGAAACCTTGAAGCATATACTATGCCAATGTACGGAACTAACAGGCCAGAGGTTAAAATATCTAGAAGGAGTATTCTTGACTCCAGAAGGTATAAAAAGGCTCTCTCAACGAAATATTTCTAGCTTCGCGAAAAGTTTGGGAATCGAGGGGATTAACTAATGCAGGGTATCCACAGAAGATCTTTTAGGTCGAAGTGGGAGAAGGGCTAGTTTAAGCCGAACGACCCCATTCATTACAATACAACACAATGACGGCTTTAGACGTGTCAACTAGCTAAGGAAGTTACTCGAGCAAGTAACTAAAAATATACGTTTTTTTTGTTTATCTACTTGCGTAATTACTAAATTCAGTTGGTTTACATGCTGCATGTACCCAAATTAAGTTACTTGATTTAGCAACTTGCTTAAGATACTTGACACGTGCAAAGCCCGCTTTAGGTTCGCCACTTTTAGAAGATTTTGCAAAAGTGATGGGCTTGGCTTTCTTACAGCACCAATGTTCAAAATTAAAAGAAAATTATAAGCGTGACGAATTTGACGTTATATAACAAATTTGACATTTTAGTGTAAGTAGCTGCTTAGTTTTCCTAAAAGAATTAAAAATATAAGGTGCTATACATATAGTTTTTTTTAACCATTGGTATAAAAATACAATTCACACAGAAACCACATTCTCAATCACACAACATGTGGAGCAGCTGACAGTGACGCACCTGACATTTTTTTACAAAGGTTCCAGGTAACTATTGAAAAATGTCTGTTATAGGGTAGAAGCTTTATACTACAGTTTTAGAACACGAGAGTTTGCGATTAATAAAATAAAAACTTTATTGGTACACCTAGTTGCGAAATTATATGAAAAAGGTACTAGTCTAAATTATGGGAACTGTAACTTTTAGTCACCAAAAAAAAATCATATTTTTTCCTTGTTCAGAGGGGTAGATATTAGCCTATAACCTAAATTTTTAGACAAGTGCCAGCTCAAGAACTATGGCGCGCCGTTATCGCTTCCCAAGTAGAAACCGGAACTCCCTACATGCTCTATAAAGACGCGTGCAACAGAAAATCGAACCAGAAGAACCTCGGCACCATCAAAAGCAGCAACTTGTGCACAGAAATCGTCGAATATACAGCGCCAGATGAGATAGCCGTGTGCAATCTAGCTTCCATAGCCGTTAATATGTTTGTAACCGCCGACAGAAAAAGTTTCGATTTTCAGAAATTGAAGGAAATAACGAAAGTTGTGACCAGTAATTTGGATAAGATTATTGATGTCAACTATTATCCTGTACAGGAAGCTAAAAATTCGAATATGAGGCACAGGCCTATCGGTATTGGAATTCAAGGTATGTTTTGGGTTTAAATTTATTAGATTTATTTATGTTAGTACAAATGTTAAATCAGACGACTAAGAGATCTAATAAAATTAGAGGCCGGATTATGTGTGTTTGCATATGTTAGCCATTTTCAGGGGTAATACCATATTTTCAGTAAAATGTGGTTATGATGCGTATTATCGACACGTTTTTTAAGGGCAGGGAGTGGAGAATTATCCCCCAGAGTAAAAAAATAAACATAATCATTAATCATCAAGAAAAGTTTAAAACTGGCTCTGGAATATGCCCTTGAATTTTCTTACCGCACTTAGGAAACACCCTGTATAAATAAATAAGAGGAACCTTGATTTTTGTGTTATTCACCATGAACCTGGTATAGCTACTTTGATAAGTTCCTGGGAGTGCGAAACGCGTCAGTGGAGATGATCCTGGTGAATAACATGAAAAGCAGGGATTCTTCTGTTGACTTTCAGTCTTGAGATTATTTCGTAAATCTAAAGAAAGTGATGTGTTCCTTAAATATAAAGTAAGTTTTTGTTGGTACCTTGACTTAAGAATCGCTGATTTGCTGTTTTTTTAGGTCTTGCCGATGCCTTTATTTTACTGCGTATGCCTTTTGACAGCGAGGAGGCATCATTGTTAAATAAGCAGATTTTTGAGACACTCTATTATGGTGCCTTAGAGTCCAGTTGCGAACTCGCCGAAAAATATGGAACATATTCAACCTATGAAGGTAAGAAATTGATGTGAAGATAACTTTAATATTACTTAAACTTTTTCTTTTTTAATTACTTAATAATAAGTGTATTTTTTATATTTTTAAAATTTACAGGTATACGATACAAAAAAGTAATTCTTTATGTCATTTTATAAAAAAAGACTCCTATAAACATATGTCCGATTAATTTCTGAGATACAGGGCATTAAAATTTAAAAAAATAATTTTTTTTTTATAGATGTCCTAAAATATCCTTGGACTGATAATGCGCGTATCAGTCCTAACGAGATTGACATTATTGGCTACACTGGCGTCTCAGTTAGCATCGCAGGCCATATAGAAAAAAAAGTATGCTACTGACTTTTTATACCTTAAATTTTTTCAGACTAAACTAAAGATATAGATAAACTTGATATTTATTTATTTATTTACTGATCAACAGATCCTAAAACTTATTAAGATTCTTAGCTATTCCATTTGTAGAACTATACATGTAAAAGGGCTTGACTGCTAGTCTGAAGAGTTGGTACTTGAATAGCAAAAGCATCAAACATTTTGGACATCTTATGAATTTTCTCCGACTAAATTAAAGATAAAACTTTTTAGTACCGTGTGTTTCATCGTATCTAGCTTTGTTTTCGAGAAAAAAAATTGAAAATAGTTTAAACCTGATTCTAAAATGTTTCCCTACATAATAAAAAATAAAAATTTGGCATTTAAAGTAAATGAGTCATATATTTTGTCGGCAATGTCAAGAAGCGTGGTATCTCAAAAATAAGAATTTGCTCCTTAATATCACGAATTGGTCCAAGTTTGATTTTGATAGTTTAAAAGTATCTGTAATTCGTTTAAAAACATCTTATACTCCGGATTTATCACCATGGGCTTTACCTCTTTTTAGAGCGCAGAAAGAAGATATATCTGTATATTTGTTTTAATTAAATTAGTGTTGGATACACATTCCACTTTATAATTGAACTTTTCTCACATACACATTTAGTTTTTTATTATTATTATTTTTTTAATCATCAAATTTTTCATAGGTTCTCCTGTAAGCCAAGGAATTCTTCAGTACGACATGTGGGACGTGAAACCAACAAATCTCTGGGATTGGGATGCGCTTAAAGCCAAAATAGCAAAGCATGGAGTAAGGAACTCCTTACTTTTGGCTCCGATGCCCACCGCTTCAACCGCACAAATTTTAGGAAACAACGAGAGCATCGAACCTTACACTAGTAATATTTATACAAGAAGAGTGCTGTCAGGCGAATTTCAAGTAAGTTTTGCTTGTTTTTTATTTCATTTTGAATATTCTACGTACTTTGCGCATTTTAAGAGTTAACTTTGATATTTTTTTCTAGTAAGACCCTAAAACTACCACTATTTTTTTTTTTCGAGAGATTGACTGATATAGATAATGATTTAAAAAAAAACAAAATAGATAATGATACTGTTGTATCGACAAATTAGAAATTTTTAACTTTTTTGTGCATACAAAATTTAATAAAATAATAATAATTTATGTGATGCATAGAGTGATACTTTTTTTTACGAATGGAAAGTTTGACAGCACGAGCCGTTAGGTGAGTGCCTATTCCTTAACTAAAAAAATACACTTTATGCATGTATTACATACTATATTTTTTCCACGACCGTATAAAATTTCCCAAAAAAACATTTTATACATATTTTATTTATCTAAACTTATTAATTTTAATTTTTGCAGCACAGCCATTATATTGCAACAAAAAATGATAGCCTCCATATTTTTAAAGAGACAATTATCCTCTCCATAACTATCCATTTATTATTTAATTTTAGAAAATTGTATGTACTTACTTTTTGTAGAAATAATACTAAAACAGTATTAATTCCTCTTCAATTTCTTAGTCATCCAAATTCATTATTACTATTATTTTCACTAATTTCTATTAAGTTTATTTGCAAACTGTCAAATTTTAAAACCAGTGACACATGAACTAAAAGAAATAATGACGAAATCAAAGGTAACTTTACCGTTTGGTTCAGTTGATGTCGCGCTTACTGTTACATTGCATAAACTGATATTCAGGGTTATTGTAGTAGGCATTTAAGCAAAACACTAATTGTAAAGTGTAAAGTGTAAAAAAGCTTTGAAGTGTTAAAAAAGTAACTTTTTTAACACTTTATGTAGTGTACTAGAATGACAGTACGTTTACTTCATGTTAACGATTAAAATAACAGCATTTTTTTAATGGTCGTGAAAAAAATGTTATAAAACAGCATACATACTGTCCACAGATGGGGTTTACAAGATGGCAAATATTGTTGCAAAAACAGTCATTCTTGGCAACAAATTTTGCTCTTGCGGTAACATTGTTTACGTTAGTATGAAATTTGTTGAAAATTATGCTTTGAATTACTAAATAGTTTTACTCTATTCTTTTTGGTTAATATTTTTTTATTTTTTAACTCTTTTAGTACATTACATTTACTTAAAAAAAATGGCGAGACTTTCCGATACGTGAAGATAATACACACCTTCAATTATCACGATTATCAGTCACTTATTTAAAACAATGCGATGTACCAAAAAAATCACATTTGTAAATCACATAAAGTACATACAATTAAATGTATAAGTAATCATATTTCTCGTACTCCGTGTCGATTCCTCGTTAATTTTTTTCTTTTTCTTCGGTTTCTACTCCAACTTCACGATGCCTTCCGCGATTGTTAAAATTAGGCACTACGCTCCCTGTGTTCAGAAGTTTGGGAGTTTTCTACCAATATTCTTCTAGCTTATTCAGAATTGCAATGAGCCTCTCCATAAATAAGCATATTTATACTCGTCTACCAAAACCATCTCTTTTAGTATTACAAAGTAAAAATAATGAAAATTTTATTATATATTTAAATCCCATTTAATGTGATTTCAATTTGGGTAAACATTACTTACATTAGTGTGTTCAAAAAATTATCAAACAATTTCTTTTCTAATGTAGATATTTTTTTGCCTACCTGCACGATGTCGCGTACGACGATGCCAATTGTGTAAGGTATTTTGTTTGCCATTTTTTCTTCCAAATATTGTATTTAACCAATTCGGGACGGCCGAATTGTTGCGCGCGCTTCCGCTAGGACGGCGTCAGGAATCCTAATTATTTTTACAACCGCCGTATTGGTACGGCATCAGTCCCATCCAGTAAAAATGCAAAAGTCCTAAAACTCCTACGGCAACCGTTCAAAGCTACTGCATAGAAAGTAGTACATGTACGACACACGGCCCACAAGGTCCTGAAAGGGTTAATTAACAAGAAAAATATTTTTTTAGAGACAGTTAATTAATAAATAGGATGTATTGATACATTTTACGCTATAAGGCATATGATTTGAAATAATTAAGATGAAAAATTAATTTATTTTATGACTAAAAAAAACGAGTTCAGTAGTTTTTCTTCGAAACTGCCGATTTTCGGACATAGGTTATAAAAAACTTTTTTGCTTAGAGTAATGCAAGGATTCACCTCTTGAAGTTACGAATATTATTTTCCTAACACCCTCTATAGCATCGGCAAAAAAGTGATATCGTTCATTCCATATTTTTTCCAGATTGTAAACCATCACCTATTAAAAGACTTAACAGAAAGGGGCCTATGGGATGACACAATGAAAAACCAAATCATAGCAAACCACGGTTCAATTCAAAATATTCCTGGAATCCCTGACGATCTTAAAGCAATCTACAAAACTGTTTGGGAGATTTCTCAGAAAGTAGTAATCAACATGGCCGCTGATAGAGGAGCGTTTATAGACCAAAGTCAGAGTTTAAATATTCACATAGAAAAGCCGAACTATGGTGCTCTGTCATCGATGCACTTCTACGGCTGGAAAAAAGGCCTCAAGACTGGAATGTATTACCTAAGAACGAAACCTGCTGCCAATCCAATCCAGTTCACTGTCGACAAAACGAAATTGATGGTAAAAAATAGCCCGAAAAAAGGTGCCAGTGAGAGTAGCCCTAAGAAAAATACTGCACAACAAAATGGCGACACAAGTGAAAATGGCGCGAACGGACATGTGTCAGAAACGGAAGAAGACGATGAAAATATGGCGGCGTTGGTGTGTTCCTTAAGTAATCCAGAGGGTTGCGAGATGTGCAGCGCATAGAGAGATGTTTAGACTTTCTTTGGATGCTTATTGGGGTGTGGTACTGATAATATTACTGGAGGGCTGATTTGCAAAACTGGCAACAAATTTATTTTTAAAATCACCGTATAGCTGATTTAATTTTGAAATTGTTGTTGCTTAAGGTTAAGTAGCTGCTTTTTCAAACAAGCTATACCGCGTGTCACCGGGAGTATGATCAGCGTTTTTTCGCATAATTGCGCCATTATGAAATGTGGGATACATGTATAGGGTGTAAAAAAATTTAAAAGTCCATACCATAAAATTGCTAAATAGAAAATAAATAGAATCTAATTGAAATTTTTATTTTATCCAGATAATAGAAATGTGGAAAAATGTACTATGTTAGGCTTTTCTGTAGAAAAAACAAACACACTTTGTTGGGAATGTCCAACATGTCTAAATTCCCGTTCAAATTCTTTAGGTTTTTTGCTTAGGAAACAAGTTGCCTTTATGCATCTCATATTTCAAAATATTTTTTATTGTAACGGAAGAAGCTGTGTTTAATACTTCCTTTGACACCCGATATACCATCCTGTAGTAATGATTTATATAGTTTAAAGTTTATATCAAAGCTACTACTGCTTTCCAAAAAAGTCGCTACTTGTAGCTTCGAGTTTTGCAAATCGTGTATTTTGTGTGATTTTTTTATGCATGAATGTAGATTTTTTAAAACGCTAAAAGTTATTCCTCTTTTAGAAATCTATTTTTTGATAGGTAAATTCCTTTTTTACTCAACACTTACATTTGGAGAATATCCAAAGAACTATACCTTATTAATTATTGGAATAAATCCACTATTGTTAAGTACGTAAGGAAATCATGAGGTAATTATTTGCAACCCTTCAATGAATAAATGGTAAAAACTAATGGAGTGCTTCTTTTATTTTATTTATTTACTAGGAAACATTGTTGAATTATTCTAAATACTCTGTATATTTTGTGTCGCTTCTAGCTTTCTAAAGAGCTAAACTGACATCCAAAATTTAAAACTCTTAGATATAATTATTATTTTTTTAATAGCATTTTAATCATTGGAGATTTTTGGTTGCGAAAATAGATTATTTTTTGATCTACATATCTGGGTAATATACCTTCATAAAGCATTAGAATATGCCAAAAATTGTATGTTTTAATTATATATATATATATATATATATATATATATATATATATATATATATATATATATAAATATCTTAAAATAATATTAGTAATATTGAATAAAGCTAAATCCAGACCTGTATATTTTTGTCCAAACAGATCAGGGCGCATGCGTTCAGAACACAAAAAATTTAATTTGAAAAGTTTTCGATCATTTGCCTTTTTAATTTTTACATTTAAAGATAATTTGGAGTTAAATATTATTTCTTTTAAATTTTTATTAAAAATAAATCATTAAAGTTAAGAACATACAATACAAAAAAATTAAATAAACTGAAAATAAAAACATATTACGTTTTTGGTACTAGTCTTTCGTTGTTTTGTGGCGCTTCTTAAAGTAGAAGCGTTAGTCTCGTTTCACACTAACCGGACCCGGATGGTCGGTGACAGACCGACGTTACCAAAGTGTTTAAAGACCTTTCTCACGTTATAAAACCGAATAGTCGGCGAGTTCCCATAAAACTCTTATGTAATTTTTTTGCAGTCTGTCCGGCCCGGCTCAACAAGTGTAAAACGAGGCTTAAAGTTTAGCAGTGATAAAATAAGGGTTTTCTTCTAAATACTGCTAGAATTATATGACTATTTTAATAATTTCTATATCTAAGTCAACATGCAATAGAATAACATTCTTCATGTTCTGTTCGTCTGCGATAAATGCTCATACCTGGATTTAGCTTAAAATAAAATGTTCCTTTTGAACCATTTTTAATTACATGATAGTTTTGAATTTAGGTAATTATTTTCTGATAGGTATTAATTACAAATTTATAGGTTTAAAGTATTCAAATTTTAAGTGCCTTATAGTGTTATGTAATTTACAAATTCTTGAATTTATACGAAAGAAGTTAATTTCTAATAACAATTTAATGCATGTATAATGTTTTCGAAGTTCAGTTCAGCTGAACTAAAAAATATGTTTAATTTTCTGGTTTTTAAAATTATTTAACTTAAGAAATTTAATAACTTATCGAAAGTTTATTTTATATTTATTATGCAAAATTTTTATTACTTAAGCAAGTTTTTGGTCGAGAAGCAGTAATGTATCTATACATTTTTCGTTTGAATTCAAATTTTTTGCAAATACTGTATAGTTTTAAGGAGCCTTATGGTAAGTTACTAGTAACTTTTTCTATCGTTACTTAAAAACTATTTAGAAAATATATTTAACTTTATTGACTGTGGTAAAAATATTATCTTTTTAAGTTTCTTGTAATTTGGCACTATATTTATTTTATTTTTTCTCGTGTTTTTGTTTTCTGTTTGAGTCTCCCTAATTTTAAAATTTTCTTATTGTGGTTAGGAAAAATGTTTTTGCATCACATAATTGTCTATTTTTTTTAATTACTTATCATTTTATATTAAAATTAAATATAGTCCAAATGTTTTAAGGTTTTTAAGTAATACATATTTTTTATGATAACATTTGTTTTTATTTTTGCTTTAATTTAATTTATTTTTATAATAAAACTAAAAACTGTATATTTGCCCTAAAGGAAATTAAACTAAGCATGGTCATTCAACTTGGGCTACAAAAGGGCATATTTCTGGTTTTGTTTGTATGTAAATCGCCGCTTCAGAATAGTAGTAAGACAACTTAATATTTTTAACTTTGCGAATTTTAATGAATTCGCTGCAATTTTTAACGCTCTATCTGGTCATATACTCGGATATGTTTAATTCATGTTTCTTACTGTTTTATGCGATCTCACCTTGTAAAAAATACAGCCCAATGAATTAATATTAAAAACGCGAGTATCTCAGTATGGTATATTTGAAGTTGTCTTACTATTATTCTGTTTTTCAATTTGTTTATCATTATTTTACGATTTTTGCGAATCTAAGCTAGTATTTGTGTAACCTAAGATGTTCCAAAGTCATCATAGCCCTCTTATTTTCTAAGCTACTTTGCGACCTGGAAAATATTGCATTTTCAGGTAGCCCTTGTATGTCTCTTAGTTAAGTGACAACTTGTCAAAAAGATAAAAACGTATTTTTTACATAATTTCGTATGATTTATTTTCGTATGTATTCACAGTGGCGTAGTGAGAATGTTTCTAAATAATATTTTTAAATATTTGACCAGCACCCTGTATATTTGTCAAAAAAATGCCTTTTTACAAGCTTTTTAAAAAAACAAAATCCTTAAATTTTCCTTAATTTTTATAATTTAAATCCAAAATAGGCCGCCATGCAAACAAATTAGTTAACAGCTTTTTATAAACTTGAGTCTTGTAGTAGAGTTTACATTAGGACTTTTGAAATTGGATTTTGCTTATAAACCTATTAATGTTTAAATCTATGTTGGTAGAATTTTTGTAGGGTCGTACTTTGGGCACTAAATTAAGGTAAACACCTGAGCAAAAAATGTATAACATGAGTTTAAAAAGTCAGTAACCATTGTAACTAGGTATTTTTCTCAATATAAAATACCCAAAGTATAGCCGTACCGTGTAGGTGATGTGGGTTTTTCCAAACAAAGCGTACATAATTTATAGAGGAAAATGCCACCTAATAACGACAATGTGATCGAATTAAGAAACTTAATAAGTCTAAGAGCCAGTGGAAGGCAGATCGTCAGTATTTTACCAAAGCTCATATTTTTCTTCTATACCTACCTTACCTAAGATGGGGCTTTACTAAGTAGAGCGAGAGCTATGATGTTACTCATGTAAGACAGGTAAAGTTCTCGCCAGTAGAGAAGATGCCGCGGCGTCACCACTTCTGTCTCATTTTCAATTATTCTCCTTTTTGTTGCTCACACACGATGTAAACGACGCGTTTAGTTGATTGCCGTCTTTATTTGTATGACGCTTGTGGCATCTGTGTAACTGGTTTTTAGTTTACCTACCTAAATTTGACAAAGTTCAGCAGTATTTTACCAAAGCTTCCGTTTGGACACATTGAAGATTACAGTGCGTCCAATCTAACTTCTCCACATTTTAAATGTCTATAACTTTTTATTTCCTAACTTAAAAAATGATTTAAAAACCAACTTGTACAGTGAAGTATCAAGTTTTTTTCTGTTATGAAGATTACACAAAACAATTTTATTAACCGAATATATTAACATAACTTACTTTTTTTAATGGGACACCCTGTATATTATACAACCATTAAAAAGGTCTTTTAAAGATCTTTACAAAAATACCACATTTGATATATCTATCTTTAATAGTTTTGGAAATATGACCATTTAAAAATAGATATAATTTCCATTATATCTACACTAAGCTTAGTCCTGTAAGTATGTATAGTGGAAATTATGTATAATATGTTTCACATTTAAATGGTCATACGTAGGGTGTTCGAAAAGTTTTGAGATATACGTACATTTATTTGATTTTTTAAAATAATTTTTACTACATTGAATACACTTTTCTACTCTAACAAACCAGTTACTGAAAATAGCTTTCCACTTTTCATTTGAAATTTCAGCGCATATTTTATCCCAGGCCTCCAGTAGCGTGTCTTCAGTTTTAAACTTTTTGTCCTTTCACTTGGCTCTTGACAAAAGGAAACAACCCAAAGTCACACGGCGCCAAGTCGGGGCTATAAGGCAAATGTTCCAAAAGTCTCAAGCCTGCATCTGTCAAAAATTGACTGGTAAGTTCAGCTCGATGAGGTGGGGCATTGTCATGATGAAGGTACCAGCTAGCGAGTTGCGAGTTTGGGCGAATCACTATTAACTTTTCTATAAGTTTTAAAAAGCATATTGTAGTATACCAGAGAGCATTTACGGTCTTCTGTTCTCGGAGCACAACACGTTCAATTATTCCTCTTGAACCAAAGAAAACAACTATCATTATTTTTTTTACAGATCTTGATTTGCGAACTTCGGTCGGAGTTTCTTCACCTTCAAGAACCCATATCTTATTCTGTTGTTTAGTTGGGACGTCGTAATAATAAACATAAGTTTCATCTCCCGTGACGATCGACACTATGTCTTTAGATTTACCCTCCTGGAATTTGGACATCATTTTTTTATACCAATTCACTCCTTGTGTCTGCTGCTCGAGAGTTAACTTGTGTGGAACCCAAAGAGTACAAATTTTTCTAAAACCCAAGTGCTCATATATGATCGTATGTAATGTTGCTAAACTAATGTTCAATGTCTCTTCTAACTGTCGATAGGTAATTCGTCGGCTTGTTTCTATAGCTTTTGGACGGCAGATATGTTTTTGGGTTAACTACTTCACACGGTCGACCCGAGCGTGAGGCGTCTTCAAGCGAAAACGAGCCCCGCTGAAATTGTTTGTACCATCTGTATATGGTCGCACGAGATGGACAGTTATCACCAAGTATAGGCTTCATTTCTTCTAAACACTGTTCTTGAAATAACCCACATGAAAAGTTATATTTCAAAATTGCACGGCACTCGATAGTCGTCCACGACTCACGACGCCATTGCGCTAAAATCGCTAGACACGAACTGGCGCAAAACTGATAGTTTACTAATAACTATGTAGGACTACGACATGTCATGACATGTAGAAACACAAAACATCAATGTTACTTTCCTGTACCATTTAGTTACAAAGTATCTCAAAACTTACTGAACACCCTACGTATTTCCGAAACTATTAAAGATAGATATATCAAATGTGGTATTTTGGTAAAGTGACCACACGTCCGGATTCTGGCGGGACAGTTCCGTTTTTTAAACGACTCTCCCGCCGATTTTTAAAAATGTCCCGATTTCTGGTGGGACTGGGTGTAAACAAAAGGATACAAAAGGTTTTCGGGGAAGTGAGGTTTTTCTTCAAAAATTTGGGAAATGAAAAATAATAAACTTTATCAATGAGTTGACCGATACGTTTTATTTATCATATCTCAATGCAACATTTGAAATGTTAGGACCTTTTTTTTTGCTCTTCAAAAATTTTGGGAAAAAATTCCATCTTATTGCATTTTTTCCCATTTGTCCCGCTTTCTATGATTGAAAATGTGGTCACTTTATATTTTTGTAAAGCTCTTTAAAAGACCTTTGGTGGTCTAATATACAGGATGTGCTTATAAAAAAAGTAAGTTATGACTTACTAGGTCACCATAGTTATGACAATAAATTTTGTTAAAAAAATTGTTTTGTGTAATCTTCATAAGAGAAAAAAACTTGATAATTCACTGTACAAGTTGGTTTTGGATCCTTTTTAAGTTAAGAAATTAAAAAGTTATGGACATTTAAAATGTGGACAAGTTAGATTGGATGCACTGTACATTTAATTAAATTAAAAATCAACAAATGTGCCACGAAATTACAATCAGCTTTGGTAAAATACTGCCGAACTTGGTCAAATTAAGGTACCTGTGTTACCTGAGTGACGTCATATCTACTATTGCTTGGCTTAGTTAAGTCCCATCTCATGTAAGGTAGGTATAGGAGTGTCGTTAAGCAAAATACGAGCTTTGGTAAATAACTGACGGTCTGTAAAACTTGTTTAATTTAATCGGTATGGTATCTAAAAACAACCCTGTATGTAGTAAAGTTGACATATTTTTGTGTTGACATTTGTCTTTATTGTAATCATATTTTAGGTACAAATCTTCAAAATTATCAGTAAAAATGTTTTCTAAATTGGTATTGAGCCAGCGCAAAACTCTTTGTCATTTGTTTACAGCCAATTACAGTAATACTTGTACTCCTCCACAAGAAACTATTAAACAAGGATTTACAGTAACTATTTTGGGTAAGTTTAAATACAATAAAAAATATAAATCTCATGGACTTTATGTAATAAACATATTACACTTAGATCTTGTGGTAAATAGATGTTTTTAAAAATTAGATTCATCTTACCGTTAAGAGGGGTCTTTTTTAGAGTTTTTCTGTAACATTTGGGCATTTCCTATTTTCTCAACCATTGGAAATCGTATTTTCAGCGTTTTTTGCTACTTTGATTAAAAGAAAACAAAATATAGATGTAGGTAAAGCTAAATTTGGCATTTATTACTTTATTATATTGACAAAAACTGGATATGAATCTTTTCCCCTGACCCCTTATTTTTGATATTTTCAATAAGTACTATAAACTATATCTAAATAGAGAACAATTCTCAAAACAATGCTTTAAGCAACAATTCTCAAAATAATGCTTAACTTAAGTTTTTGGGCTATTCGGCCGTCGTTATAGATTTTGTATCCTTGACGTTTCGCCAACGCGAATGGCTGGCATCCTCAGAAGGTTCCTAGTAGACTACTTGCGTTCTACTGTGTAAGTAGTCTACTAGGAACCGTTTGAGGATGCCAGCCCTCGCGTTGGCGAAACGTCAAGGATACAAAATCTACAACGACGGCCGAATAGCCCAAAACTTAAGTTTAGCAGAAGATGGCCGCGAAAGCCTTACACAGTATATTCTCAAAACAATGCTTTAAGCATTGAAAGATTGCGATTCAGTAGAGAAGAAGTCACGCGGCCATGAGTTCTGTCTCACTTTCAAATTCATCCCCTTAAACGACGCGATTAGAAAGAAATGGTTAGTCCCTTAATTTGTATGACACCTGTGGTTTTTTCTCAGCTGAATTCTACTTAACTGAGAAAACCGTTTACAAAACGAAAAATTTTTGGTTTTAAAATACAGAGAAAAAACTTAAAAAATATACGTATTTCTTCAGTCTCCTAACAAATCTAGCAAAGGATGGCTCTATCCTTGTTTCCAAAGGGAGTTAATTGAAAGTGAAGGTTCCAAATTCGTTAAATTGTGGCTTTACTTTAAGGCTTCCATATTTTATACATATTGGGAATTTAAATTAAGAGGCACAATGTTGCAACACGGTCAATCAGCTGATAAAAATGGGTATCTAGATGAAAAATGTCGAAAAAATACGCGCATTTAGTTCTGACGTCACAACGCAGGCAAGAAATCCAAACAATAGATTTTTATTATGGGAATTCGTGATAAAAGTTAAAATAACGCGATTTATGTGAGTTTTTTGTGTATTTTAAAGTGTTTGTGACTAGTGTCGGCTATTTGTGACACTGTGACTCTAAATTTTCGTGATTATTTGTGATATTTATTCACCTAACCCAACTATGTGAACAAAAGTATAATTTTTACGAACTTCAATCGATGATATTAATGCTGAAAGGTTCCTCGTAATCCATTTTGTTAAAACTAATATAAAATATCCTAAATAGTGCCACTAATGTAACAAAAATGAAAAATAAAGTATATTTTCCATAGAAACCTTTGTTTGTTTTATGGAGAGGCGAGGGTTAGAGGGGTTTGTTTGGATTCCATTCAAAGTCTTAAAAATATACCTCTAGAGTCAGCCTTTATGGCAGTGTAAAAAAGCGCATGAGAAAGAAATATGACAAGAGTATAATCTATCGCTTTTGGTCCTGCTGACCATTATGATTATGGAGAGCTAAAGTTTATTGCTTTTTAAGCATGCGATTGTTTGCACAGCTAAGCGGCAAGACTGCCTCTAATAGGTAGGTTCTTGAGGGTAGAAAAACGTCAACGTCGTGTGACGTCACACTAAATGCGCGTATTCACTACCTATATCTACAGAAATATACAATTTTGGGTTTGTGTCTCGGCTAGAAACAAAAGCACTTATGAAATCAATTTGAAACAAAATATTAGGCATCATTGTCTAAAAACCTAAATAAAACAAAGGTAAGTTACCAGCTAACGTTCCGCATAATTTTATATAAAGCCACAAAACGTAAGTTCTTAAATATTTACACTAAAACTGCACACATTACAAATCTGACTTTGCACGTTCTGCTTCATGGCAGAATTTTTAACGAAATCCATGATGATAACCACCAAAACACTTAGCACAAATTATAGATTAAATATTTTTGTATTTTTCATTGAATTTATTAAATAAACAGCAAAAATATTTTAAAAAGTCAGTGACGTCTTACCCACTAGGCTGACTAGGCTACAACCTAGGGCACCGTGGGAAATAGGCGCCAGACAGGGATGTTTTTTTTTAGTCCTCAATTTTATTTCTTTTAAAATTTAATTTAATTTTTTTTTGCTCTAAAATTTTATTTTATTTGTCAAACGTAGGACGGAATACGATAAAATAGGCGCACCAACTGTCCAGCCTAGGGCCACCCAAAGAGTAACTCAGGCCTTAAAAAAAAGATACGATAGGAACTGCATCAACAGTAAGAAAAACTTGACTATGAAATGTCATGTTCCAATAAGCTAGTTTAAAATTATTCCGATGAGGGCGCTAACAACGTTGCCTCCTTAATTTTAAAAAGCACTCACATAAAATGATTTTAAGTTTAGTAGCCATTTTTTGTCCATTGTCTTCGTTTCAACATTTGTTTTTTTTTATATCACTCAAGACAAGAAACTATTAGCTTCCATTCTCACAAATGTTTAATGTTTCACAAAGTTAAAGCCAATCTTGTACTTTGTTTAAATTTATACAAATTTATTTTGTTGAATGTTTGACCTAGTAACCCTAACCCTAACCTAGTCATGACTAGGTCCAACATATTTAGAAAATTACATATTTGTCTATGTATAGCGTTAGTAAAAAAGTAGTCACTTTTCATAGTTACAAACAAACAAACAAACAAACAAACAATACGGAACCTTTTCTTTATTCTTCTTTATACAGGGTGGCGGCCGAGGTATCTGAGAAACTTCGGTATAAATTCAACAATAAACATGTCCTAAACGTCGTGGTTTTTGAACCACAGGGTGTTAAAAATTTTAAAAGAACATTGTTTTTTT